>CAUYPK010091395.1:0-17894 GCA_963574355.1 Loris lydekkerianus
GGGGGAGGAGGTAGAGGGAGGGGTATTGGTGGGATTACACCTGTGGTGCATCTTATAAGGGTATATGTGAAACTTAGTGAATGTAGAATGTAAATGTCTTAACACAACAACTAAGAAAATACCAGGAAGGCTATGCTAATCAGTGTGATGAAAATGTGTCAAATGGTCTATGAAACTAGTGTATGGTGCCCTATGATCACATAAATATACACAGCTATGATTTAAAAAAAAATAATAAAGAAAAAAAAAAATAAAGCTGGCAGACCATACCTGGGAAGAATGTCCTCAAGCAGCTTTTTCGCCACAGTTTGCCCGGTTTTGTTTTTGGTGGGGAAGACCTGCACCCACCCTGAGAAGGTATCTACAAAGACTAACAGATATTTGTACCCATACTGACCAGGCTTAATCTCTGTGAAGTCCACTTCCCAATACGCACCAGGCTTGGTCCCTCTCGTACAGGTGCCTTGAGTCTTAAGCCCGGCTCGGGCATTAGTGAGCTGGCAAGCTTTGCAAGCATTTACTATCTGGTCCACTTTTGTATTCATTTGCTCGATCTTAATCCGTGCATGTCAGATTAGATCTCTTAACTTCCTGCTGCCCATATGGGTAGTCTGGTGCATGCGCTGTAAGATGTCTAACCCCAGCTGCGCGGGGAGGATAGTTTTTCCATTGGCTGTGCACCACCAGCCTTAATACTGGGAGGGGCTATGTGCCTGAGGGGGTGCGGATCCATGCCAAGTCTGGGGGTGTATTCAGGCTCTTCTGGCAGGACTGGAGGCCAAGTGTTGGGTAAGTTAACTGTCAAGGCCTGTGTGGCTCTGAGGGCTGCACTTCTGGTGGCTTTGTCCGCCTGATGATTGCCCCTTGCCACTGGGCTTTTGGTGTCCTGGACAGTGGATGATGGCTAGCTTTTTTGGTAGCCAGATGGTGGCTAATAAGTCTAATATTTCTTCTTTGTTTTTAATGGTCCTCCCTTCTGCTGTCAACAACCCCCTCTTCTGGTAGATGGCTTCGTGTATGTCAGCAGTGGTGAACGCGTACCGACTGTGTATAGATATTAAGTTTTTTTCCTTGGCCTAGAACTAAAGCCTTGGTAAAGGTAATTAATTCAGCCTGTTGGGCAGAGGTTCCGGCTGGACGAGGCTCAGCCCAGAGTGTGCCTGCCTTGGAGACCACCACTGCCCCTGAGTACTGTTGGCCATCCTTAATAAAACTACTTTCATCTGTGAACCAGGTTTCCTCCACATCCTGTAGGGGTTGGTCTGTCAGGTCTTGGTGCAAGCTGTGGACTTGGGCTAGGATATCCTGGCAATTGTGGAGTGGTGTCTCCACATCCATGTTGGGTAGGAGAGTGGTGGAATTTAAGACAATGCTTGGCAAGAACCAGATTCATGGTGGGTTTAGTAACAAGCCCTGACAGTGTGATAGATGCGCATTGCTCATCCACTGGTCTGGGGGTTGTTTCAAGACCCCCCTCGATGGCAAGGGGCATGGTCAGCAACAGTTCCTGCCCCAGGGTGAGTTTGTCTGCATCTTTTACTAGCAGTCTTTTACTAGCCGCAATGCGGAGGCAAGGGGGCCATCCTGATGCTACTGATTCTAGTTTTTTTGATGAGTAGGCTACTGGGTGGTTCCAGGGCCTGAAAGTCTGGGTCAGCACCCCCTTGGCTATTCCTTTATGTTCATCTACATAGAGATGAAATGGTTTTATAATATCAGGGAGTCCCAAAGCAGTCTAAGTTTCTGAAAGACTAGTTCTCTTTCTGTTGTTCATTCAAAGGGGTGCCCCTCCCTCGTGGCTTCATAGAGCGGTTTTGCAATTTCAGCAAAGCCTGGTACCCAAAGTTGACAGAACCCTGCAGACCCCCAAAACTCTCACACTTGCCTGGGGTTTGTTGGGGTCGGGATCTTAAGTACAGTCTACTTCCTGGCCTCAGTGAGCCACCTCTGTCCATCTTTAAGGGTGTATCCCCGGTAAGTCACAGTTTGCTAACAGATCTGGGCCTTCTTTGCCGATGCTTAATACCCCTGGTCTCCCAGTGTGATGAGCAGGTCTCGCGTGTCTTGCAGGCAGTTCTGTTCTTTGGTGACCACCACTAGGATGTCCTCTATGTACTGGAGGAGAATTAGGTTGGGATGCTGCCTGTGGAACTCACCCAGGTATTTGTGCAGGGTCTCATCAAAAATAGTTGAAGAGTTTTTTAAACCCTTGTGGCAAGTGGGTCCACGTTAGCTGTCCACTGATGCCTCTCTCTGGATCACACCACTCGAAGGCGAACAGGGCCTGGGCTGGGGTGCCAGCGACAAGCTGAATAAAGTTCTTTTAAAATCTACTACAGTATACCAGGTCTGGGATGGGGCCAGTGAACTTAAGAGGTTGTAGGTGTTTGATACAGTCGGGTGAATGTCCATTACCCACTTATTAACCTCCTGGAGGTCTTGAACTGGCCAGTGATCATTAGTGAGGGGCTTTTTAACTGGTAACAAGGGGGTGTTCCATGGAAACTGGCAAGGGGTTAGAATCCAGACATCTAATAACCACTGAATGTGTGGCAGTATTCCTTTTCTGGCCTCGAGGGTCATGGGGTACTGCCTTACCTGCACCAGTTCAGCTCCAGGCTTGAGCTTGACTATAAGCATGGCTTGGTGTTTTGCCAGCCCCACTCCCACTGTTTCAGCCCAGGCTAACAGGTAGGAGTCCAGCCACCTGGAGATATCTGCTTGGGCTGGTGGCAGAGGTTACTGATGGAGTCGATATTCATCTTCAAGCACAGAGTGAGAACATCGACAGGATGTCCCTGTCTGTCTGTAACCTGTGGCATCCCTTGTTTGAAAGAAATTTGTGCTCTGATTTTACTAAGGAGGTCTCTACTGAGTAAGGGATAAGGGCAGTCTGGAATAACCATAAATGTATGTGACACTTGGCCTCTATGTCCACTGTTCTCTGGGTGGTTCATGAGTATTGTTTCATCCCAGTAGCATCCTGCACCCAGGACTTCTTGGAGGCTAACTTGCCTCTACTTTAAGCTAGGACCGAGTGCTGTGTACCTGTATCTACTAAGAAGTCTTTTGGCATTCCCTCCACTTTGAGGGTTACCCAGGGCTCGTGGAGGGGATCCGAGCCCTATCCCCTCTAGTCACTGAATTTTTAAAGTTCTAGGACATCCGCTTGGTTATGAGGGTGATCCTCCTTGTCCTGTGTTTTTGGACATTCTCTGGCCCAGTGGCCAGTCTCCTTGAAGTATGCACACTGCTCTTTCTGTAGCCGAGCTCAATACCCCCGGGCGACTCCCTACCTTTTCTGGCAGCCAGTCTCCGCAGTCTCGGCTCCTTCTCTTTAGAGCCACTTACAGTGGCGGTGAGCAGGATTTTACCGAGGTCCTTGGTTTGCTTGTTGCTGGCACGCATCTGTCTTTCCTCTGGGCTCTCTCAATTGTTGTATACTCATTCAGCTACCACCAGCAAGTCCTGCAGGGACTTCTCTGCCAACCTGTCTATTCTCTGAAGTTTTCTTTAATGTCTGGAGCTGACTGATTAACAAAAGCCATCATAACTGCAGCTTTGTTACTCTCTGCCTCTGGATCCATGGGCATGTAAGTACAAAACGCTTCCATGATCCGCTGTAGGAAGGCAGAAGGAGATTCATCTTTCTCTTTCTGTAAATTTTCAAACTTGGCCAAATTATTTGGCTTCCTTGCCACTTTACAGAGACCACCAATTAGAGTCTGGCGGCAAATTTGGAGTCTCCCCTTACCTTCTGCCGTATTGAAATTCAAATCTGGCCGGGTCAGTGGGAACGTAGCCTCTATAAGTACTAGATTTGTGGTAGGTTGCCCATTGTCATCTAGGACGGACTTCCATGCCTCTGCCAAAATTCGGTTCCTCTCCTTAGTAGTGAAGAGGACCTGTAGCAGCTGCTGGCAGTCATCCCAAGTGGGCTGATGAGTGAAAAGGATAGAATCTAATAGGTCAATAAGGGTAGTAGGTTTTTCTGAGAACTTAGGGTTTTGCATTTTCCAGTTATATAGGTCACTCGTGGTGAAGGGCCAATAGTGCAGAGTTCCCTCCTCAGGAGGGCCCACTGCCCAGAGCGGTAAGGTCATAGAATCAGCTACAGCCTGCCAAAACTGCCCAGATGCATCCTGTAAGGCCCTCCTGCGGGTATGCGATGGACTGCTGGCAGGTGGTGCTGCTGCTGCTTCAGCCTTTCCTGGGACCTGCTGAGCATTATTGCATGCCTGTTTCAAAGGAATGTAAGGCGGGGGGGGGGGAATTTCTTCTGGGCTCGCCTCACTTGGCAACATAGGATACAGGGGGGCAGAGGTGGGGGAATCTACTCTCTTTGGGTTTAGGCTTTTCCCACAGGGCAAACATTGTGCTGGCCTCTGCTGTACTGGCCTCGGTTTTTTCCAACCCGGGTGGTAAGATACCTTTCAGCCAGGGAGGGGGGTTCTCAACCAGGTCCTGCCAGGTGGTGATGTATGGGACCTGATCTGGATGGCCTGTCTTAGGCCTGTAGATAATATCCTTAACCTGGAGGATAAAGGGAAGGTGAAAAGTTACTTCAGGTGGCCATCAGGCATGGAAAGTCAGCCATTCGCTCCTGCAAAAATTTCAAGTTTATTTTTCTTTACAACTAGACCCAGGTCCTGGGCTTGGGCCTGGAAGTCCTGGAAGTGGTCAAGGATAAGTGAAAGGGGAGTCATCTGAGTTTGTCCCATCATCAGAGTCGCCCAACCAACACACAACACAACACAATACAGACTACACAGGGACAAAGGCAGACATGGCGGGCTGAATTGAAGCAAAACTGAAAGTGAATGGACGGCCTGGTGCTTGTCTGCGAGAGTAGTCTACTCTTACTCAAAAGTCCTAGGGAGATCAATTCCACGTGATCCCTACTGTAGGAGGCTGTGGATTCCATGTCCCAGCCTTCCCCATGGGAGGTGGGAATGTATTTTGCTACTTCCAGTCGGTGGCCCTCCAGTGCATTCACCTATGCCATCTTTTGACCACAACCCAAAACCTGCACAGTACAGAAAGAATTCACAAAGACAAACAAAGGCACGTACACTTACCAACCCTCAGGGTGGGATCTCCGGGGTCTT
This sequence comes from Loris lydekkerianus, assembly GCA_963574355.1. Classification (NCBI taxonomy): domain Eukaryota; kingdom Metazoa; phylum Chordata; class Mammalia; order Primates; family Lorisidae; genus Loris; species Loris lydekkerianus. The sequence goes on from CAUYPK010091395.1 coordinate 5,109, forward strand.
GGGGCTTCCTAGCCAATGCACCAAATGTTGCATCTGAGAATTGGAATCCCCAATGACCATACAAGAGAGCCAGACACTGATGCAAATCACATGAGGGCATTTATTCAGGCTTGATCCACGGCTGTTGGCCTTCCCAGGCACAGCTGGGACTAAGAGCACTGTGCTCGTCCTGGGTGGGGTTTTTATGCAGTGGATATGGGGTTAAGGGCATGAGAAACAAAGCATGGGTTTGGTTAGCTCTTATTCTTATACTAGAATTTAGAGCTGATAGGGTCCTGCCAATCTCAATGGTGGGGGTGAGGGGGTGGTGAGGGGGGCAGCGGGGTGCACTCTGGGAGATAGGGAGGTGTGTGGTTTACTAAGAAACAAAACAAAGGATTCTCAGGTTGCTTTTAAAATGGAGGACAAAAGCCTGAAATGATGAAAAGCCCAAAATGGCGTCACTGGGTCCTTCAGACACTAGTGCATGCCTGTAATTCCAGCTGCTCAGAGGCTGGAGCAGCAAGGTTGCTTGAGCCAAGGGGGTTTGAGGCCACCCTGGGCAAAATAGTAGGACCCCACCTTTTAAAAATATATATTGGTTTTTAAAATTAAAAAACTTAAAATGAGGCTGCCTATACTATCCTATATCTTCACTATATGAACAGTGACTATGTGAATGTATGTGTTGCATCTTTAGACAAAAAAAAAAAAAAAAAAAAAGGCGTAATGACTCATGTCTGTAATCTCAACTATTCAGGAGGCTGTGGCCAGAGGATCACTTGAGGACAGGACTTTAAGAATAGCCTGGACAGCATAGCAAGACTCCATCTCTAAAAACATTTGAAAACAAACTAACTTCACCTTTTGGTTTCCTCAAGGTTTACGTGAACATGTATCTGTTAGTTAATATCTACTGATTTTTTAAAGAGGACAAATTGCTTGCTTTTCCCCTGGCAAAACTAACAGCCAATAGAACTATAAAATAGAAACTTATTTTTATGTTCCAGGGAAAATCTAAACTGTCACAGTTGCCGTTGGCACAATGTAATTTAATGCTACACTGAAGGGTGTTTGTAGCTTAAGAAAAAGGTATATATAAAGTTTTAGTTAAATAACATTATGGATTTTTATTCCTGTTATGATTTTTAACCACTTAAACCTTTCCTTTATATTGATAGAAAGTTAAATTCTTGGATATTTAGGAATTTTAAGATTGCTCATTACTTTGGGCCCCTCAAAGAGTACTTTGCCTCATTAGTCACTTTAGAAATAGGTTTGGTGGTAGGGGATAAGGGTAGAAGAATGTCAGAGGTAATTTTAAAGATACTTCATTATAAATAATTTTCCCTTCATCAACACAAATGTGTTAGGTCCAATTTTATTAAAAAATATAAAGTATATAGAGAAACATAGCTTTTGGAGAAGAGAAAAGCATATAAATTCAGTTTGGTTGTGTTTGGTGTATGAGTTTATGATAAACAATGGAAGTTTGTGACTTTCATTTCTTTATAAAAATGTTTAAACATATAATTTTTACTGTTAGGAATCCTATACTTGAAGAAAGCCTCAGTTGTCAGTGGCTTCAGGAAGCAACATTAAAAACAAATGGAAAATGTGAAAACATGTTTGTTTTCTCTGACCAGCTTGCTGCTAATTATGTTTTCTTTCAGTGTATGAAAAAAAATTGATATTTTATTATCACCTTACATTTTGTGAAATAGCAATTGCTTTTGAGAATCAGATAATGTTTTGTTTAGGAGTTGTGTGTACATTTTTTAAAATTTTATATCAATTATGTACTATCATAAGCTACAGTGGCACCACTCTGAAAGTTTTCAGGCCTTGAAATAAATCCTAAATGTTTTTTTTTAAAGAAAAAATTAAGAGTGAGAAAGTTGACCTCCTTTTTTGTAATGAGTGCATCCCAAAATACATACATGTTGTTTTCAGAACTGGTAATCTCTACCACAGAGCGGATAAATTTTGCCACATAGAGTAAAGTGCTTTTGAAAATTGTCTGTTAATCTCTCTTGCCCCTTTTTAATAGGATTCTTTGTTTTTTGGGGTTTTTTTTGTCTTTTTGAGTTAAGTTCCTTGTAATTCTAGTATTTATATTTTGTCAGGTGCATAGTTTATAAATATTTCTCCCGTTTTGTAGGTTGCCTGTTTACTCTGATTATTTCTTTAGCTACACAGAAGCTTTTTAGTTTAATGAACCCAATTTCTCTATTATTTTTGTTGTTGTTGCTGCATTTTCTCCTGTAGTCTTCCTCATAAATTCTTTGTTGCACCAATTTCTAGAGGAGTTTATGTTAGATTTTCTTCTAGAATTTTTATAGTTCCAAGTCTTACATTAACATTTTTATTTAATACATTGTGAGTAGATGTTTCTAGTTTATGAGAGTTTCATTCTTCTACACATGGCTATTGAATTTCCTCAGCACCATTCATTCAGGGTATCCTTTCCCCATTACATTAAAATTATGCCTGCACTCATATGGTTATCACAACACTATTTACAACAGCAAACATATGGAATCAATCTAAGTATCTACCAGTAGAAGACTGGATAAAGAAAATGTGAGACACACACACACACACTCTCTCTCATATCATGGATTACTACTCAGCCATAAAAAGAAGGAAATCATTTATTTTACAGTAATATGGATGGAACTGGAAGCCATTATCTTAAAGGAAATAATTTAGTAAAAGAAAGTCATATACATGTTTCCACTCATAAAAGGAAGCTAAATAATGGATACACGTGGACATAGAATGGAGTAATAGAGATTCGATTCTCAGAAGGGCCTTGTTGGTTTGAAATGAGAAATTACCTAGTGGGTAGTAGGTACACTAATCAGGTGAGGACTCACAAAAGTTTTTATCACTGCTCAATTTCACATTTTCTTTATCTAGTCCTCTACTGATGCTTATACCCAATGTGCATGGAATTATAGAGAAAACACCAGCATACTGTTTGAATTGAAAATGGGGTCCTTTATTGGCCAACCAACTCAGATAGATTCACACCTGAAAAATTCTTGGCCACCATGTTAAAAACGATTGGAATTTTTATACCTTTTTCAGTTGAGGACAGGGAGGTAGGTGGAATCTTTGTAAGGTTAGATTTACAGGGTTGGGGGTGGGTTAGTTACTCATGTGGTTTTACAAGGTCTGCTGTGACTCTGAGCTAATCCCCTGTCTCTACAGAATATGTTTGTTTAACAGCCTATTTCTGCAAGGCCTACTGCTGAAGGAGGTGCTGAAGGGGAGAAGGAAAGAAAATGAAAATTGGGGTCCTTTTGGCCTTTCATTTTTCTCACTGGTCTTTTTTCCAGCCAAATTATTGACTTATCTTGTGCTGGAATTTGGCTGTACTGAGCTCTTGTTATTAGGAGTTTGACTGTGGCTTATTTGCCATTTAATAAAATGTATATATGGTTATATGGTCCCATGAGCAGTTCTAACAGGAGGAAAATAACTGGTCTGGTCAGGCTGGTGACTGAAGTAGTCTCCTGAGGGGTTTAGTTAAATAAGCTTTGGAACCAGGACTGGGAATTTTCTCATTCCTTCTGCTGTATTACTTTTTTTTTTTTTTTTTTTTTTTTTTTTTTTTTATGAAACCAATTTATGATCACTCACACTTTCATACGAAGAATAGGTCTGCTGTAGTTCCTTTGCATCATGTTGCAGACATCAAACTTCAGAGTCAACTGGCTGGGTTTTCCTGTTTCCCTGGTCTGGACCAGCATTTAGATTTTAGGGATTGCGATTTCTCTTGGGTTCTTTATTAAGGCCTTCATTGTACCATGGTAGGGGACATAATATACATATGAGTTTTGGGACTCATAATATACATATGAGTTTTCACTTTTCCCTGTGTCACATATTGAGTACTGTATCTAATTATGAGTAAAAGTTCCCTTCTGGAACTTTTGTAGTCATAAAAGCTACTAAGGAGTCACCCTTTGTCTTATCTTAGTGGTGTGGATGCACAGATCACAGCCTTCTTTGCCTTTTCCCAGAGTCTAAAGTCCAATTAAGACAAGTCCCATGAGGAGTTTCCTCAGGCTTCAGCCATGTGTCAACCAACCAGCTCCCAGTATGTGGCTGGAGCATGGCATCTTGATCACATTAAAAGTTACCTTTGCTTCCCATGAGTCAGTGAAGCTTTCTTCAGTTGGCAGCGATAAATTCAGGTGAGGATTCTTTCCACTTTAGATGTTATGTGTGTGGTCAGAATGATGTTGTAGACTCATAGGGGTCCTCAAACTTTTTAAACAGGGGGTCAGTTTACTGACCCTCAGACCTTTGGAGGGCTGGACTATAGTTAAAAAAACAAACAACAACAACAAAAACTATGAACAAATTTCTATGCACACTGCACACATCTTATTTTGAAGTAAAAAAAACAAAACTAGAACAAATACAATCACACCACCTCATGTGACCCATGGGCCACAGTTTGAGGACCCCTGAATCTCTTCTATCTTGGTTTGAGGGGGACTGTGTTCTGATTTTTGACCTAGACTTGATTGGTTTGATTCCTCTGAGAGAAAGGATGTACAGACACAAAATACTAAACAGAACACAGTTAATTACCAAGTGGAGATCTTCCTTGTTACTTCCTTGTTCCTAGGGCTTCTGTCTGTTCAATATAGTCTCTTCCCCTTCTTTTAGGAGTCCCTGCTACATTGTAGAAGACTGACGGAAGCCTGTTTGAACAAAACCAGTGGCAAGATTTGTATCCAATTAAGCTTTAGTTCCTGGCAGAGTTTAACTATTCTAACTCTTATGGCCCTGTTTATATACTTTACTCTGTCCAAGCTTTGATGCTTATATGTTACATATAGTTTTCAGGTGACATTTAAAGCTTTAGTTATCATTTGCACTAGTCTGTTAAGAAGGCTAGTTTATTGTCAAATTTAAACCAGAGTGCTAATCTAAATCCTGGGATGATTTCTCTGGGTAATATTTTTATTACTCCAGGAGCCCTCTTTATCCTGGTGGGGAAGGTTTTCAACCTATTTCAAGTATGTGCAGACCAGAAATATTGAGTACCAGTTTTTTCTATATCTAGACAACTCAGTATAGTCTATTTGCATATCTTTAAAAGGGGCTTCCCTGTAGGACTAAATTTCAGTTGGCAGGGATGGTCCCTGTCTAGCATTGTGTTGGTTGTATCCACACAACAATGGCGGACTTTCTTGGCAAGAGTGGTCATCAGGGGAATGTAAAAGTATTTCTCCAGAAGTCTCTTAATTTTCTTTTGCCTCTGTCCTAAGTGCATGGCCTCATGCATACAGCCTTTATAACCAATCTTGGATTTTTACATAGTAAGTGTTGATATTTGGTGAGGCATGACTTGGTTAAACCATGATACCTCTTAGTGTTCATAAAAGCCAGACTCCCAAGTTTTATTCCCAAGTCAGCTTATCAGCCTCTTGTACCAGCATGGCAGTGACTGCAAGTGTTTTTAGGCATGGGGGCCATCCTTTCGAGACCCCATCAAGTGGCTTAGAGAGATAAGTAATGGGTACTAACCAGGATGTTACATTCTGGGTGAGCACTCCCTCAGCTGATCTATTTCTGATACATACAGTTCAAAAGGTTCGGCCAGGTCCAGGAGGCCTGGCACCAGGACTGCCCTCAGTTTTCTCTTTAGCATCTTGAAAGCATTTGACTGGCCAGATTTTTATGTAACTGGTCTATTTTCTTCTTCCTTAGTAACTTCACATAATGGTTTGGCCAGTCTGTATGTTTCATATAGCTTTTAGAGAAATTCCCAGGGCTTTCATCTGGTTTCTGTATGACCTCAGCTACCTTGCATATGTTTGTAGCTTTCTGTCTCCCTTACACTGACAGGGATGAAGTCAAGGTTGGGTTCAGTGTAAAAGAATGAAACCATTTAGCAGATACGTACAAATATATACAAGTTCTGGATTTTAAGGCTAAGGTTTACATAATGAGAACATTAGTATTCCTGCTTACAGACTTAGCACAGTTCTTAAGATAATACCTAGTTTAAGAGTCCCTATAGAACTGATTCAAAGTTCTGGAGAATTCAAGTGAATATTTCTAAACATTAGGGTGTGGGGCCACTTATGAGGCTGTATTTAGTTGCACCATTTACTGGTAAATTCTCAACCTGGTTTCAATTTTTCCTGACGTATCTATATAGACACAGCATGTTTAATATGGTATGACTTTTTCTAGTATAGCCAATAGGCAACATTTATTGAGCCTTAAGGTTTCAGAGAAAATATAATTTCTGTATGTAATTCTACACTCTTTGGGCATTCTCTTAGTTCCATGTAACAGATAGTTTAGTAAAACAGCTATGTCTCATTTAAGGAGCTGGCATTGCAGACAAGGCTAGAATCTAATACAGGTGGGCCATAGATTTTTTTTTCCATTTGAATCATTTATCTTTCTTTAATTTCTCTCTTTACTAAAGAAAAATCATAGCAGAAATAATGTAGTTGTCAAAATAAACTGTACCTTCAGTATACGGGGTCTGATTATTTGCATAAAGTGCAGCAAGAATAATTATTAGCCATCTAGACTTTTCTTCCCTTTGAAATTGGCTTTGCTGGAACCTTTTATAAGGAATCTCTGGTTAGACTTGAAAGCCTTTTGTGAGCCCAGGTTTCATCTGTGTCATTAGATACTTGTATGCATTGGGTAAATTTCTCTTCTCTTGAGGTCCCCAAGCAAATTAAGATTTCCAGACCTCTCAGAGAGTGACATTGGTTACTTACCACAGATCATTAAATGTCAGAGCCTGTGACTGGCCAGGTCTTATGCCAAGCTTAAGTAGGTCCCAGACATGGACCACTAAGCTACCTTGCTCAGCCTGTGGGCTTTCTACTGAGAGAGAGAAAGAGAGAAAGAGTCTTTGAGAGAGTAAAGCAGTCTTAGAATAGATAGATCTTAGTCTTTAGTAGAGCTTGGTAAGCTGGCATTCTGCAGGAAAGAGAGGAGAAAGAGTCAGAGTGAGTCCATGACAGAATGCACATGCTCCTCACTGCCTTCTCCTCCAGCCTAATATAAAGCTGATCTTGTGCCTCTCATCACCACAGGTGTATAGACTGCCAATTCACCACTGCTCTCACCTTATGAGCTCTCATGCTTGTTAGGAGAGCTAAATCCTCTCCATGCCCTTTTCACCAAGATGTTCCATTATTGAACTATATAGGTATTTCTTATAACTCTCACTCCTCCTAGCCATTGGCTATATGGGCTGCTATATTTCCTCCCCTTTTTATATACAAAGAAAGTCATTTTTAATATGGTAAGAGAAGTTCTTCCTTTATCTAATCCTTTTCTTGCTAGGTAAAAGAATATGATAATTACCAAAGTTCAGAATTTCAGGTATGGGCTCTTTAAATGACAAAGCCCAATACAGATTTAAACTATTAGGAATCGCTAGGGAAAAACTTTGATTGTAATGTTAATTCCTTTAAAGGTTTTTTTTTTTTTTTTTTTTTTTTTTGTGTGAAAAAAAACCAAGAAAATCTTAGATGTGAGAATTTACTTAATCATTTAATCATAGGAATTTGCCTTTGATTACTTAATGGATGAACAAAAGATAACGCTTTCCTTGGAACATTTGCAAGTAAGGATTTCTCTCTCACTATTTCAAAGGTTTTGCTACTCGCAGTCCTAACAAATCTACCCTTCACAGATCTCAAAACACTATTACTGGTGGACTAATAGTCCTGCACTTCACAGTTCCTCTCAGAGGCTCTGTTACTTGTGCTCCTTCAGTGGTCCTACACTTCACATTTCCTTGGTAGCAGAGTTTTTTCTGCTTTAAGCTACTTTTCCAGTGGAATTTTTGCCAATTGATTCCAGACTCTTTTTTCAAATGGAACTCCCTCGCACAAAGGTGGTTTAACTCTTAGTTACTCTTCCCTCCTTTTGTTCTCCCTCTCATAATCTTCCAAAGGAGTCACTTGCTTCAGAGTGTCCCTTTCCTCTTTGGGCCATGTCCAGGCTGTGTAGCTGGACCCAGTTATAGTACACAGACACTGATCAGAGGTGGGTACCTCCATGCAGGATAACAAAATATTCCACCATGCAGGATAACAAAATATTCCACAAACATATTTAATCTAATTGTTCTGCATCATCATTCATTGGTCTGGTTTAATTTCCTCAGTTTTATGCTGAGGCACCACAGGTCTAACAAAGCTGGCAGACTGCTCCCATGACATAGAATTGAATTATACTGTTTTTCTGAGAATAGTTTGAAATGAAAATATTTAAAAAAACTATTTTAACTTCTTTCATTTACCAGTGGGTCCTGATTCTGGTCCAGCTGATAATTTCTCTTCAATAAAGGTGTTCCATCTTTATCAAATTGAGAATGGCATTTGTTTGCCCAATGAAAGCATGTTTTACACTTGGGACATACACCTGGAGGTTACATGACCTTTGGTACTTATCTTTAGCATTCAGCATTCTTTTTCCTTTTAAACACTCTTCTCTTATGGCCTAGCTTCCCAAATTTATGGCATTTGATGTTAACTTGGGAATTTACCCTCTGGGTCTTCTAGCTGCCCAATTTGAGTTGTCATGTCAATACACCATTTACCTCCTTCAAGTATAAGATTCATCTGATCTCTCAACTGTTTTGTGTCAGCTGCCATGATCTTAATCTGATCTTTAAGCTGTTCCATCTGATATTTCAACTGCTGTATCTCATTTGCCATGATTTTTCTCTACTTGATTTTTCATTTGGCCTTCTACTTTTTGCAATCTTTACTTTTCCACTCTTAGAAACTTTAGCTGCTTTAAAGGAACAGAAAATCTTTAGCTGTTTCTTTTTACTCTGGAGTCTTAGTTGTTTTACAAAATGTCACTTCCTGTATTTCTTCACCAGCCCCCTTAATCTACCTCAATTCTTTTCTTTTAAACAGAACTCTTAAGTGCCAAAAAGGGATTCAGGTGTTGGTCTCTCAAAAGCTACTTCTTGCTGGTAATGGGCAAAGATATAGAAGTTCTCTTTCCTAACTTAATTCTTGCAACCCATTCCCAAATTTTTCTCTTTGCTATTTTACCAAAGGTTTTTCTTAACCCTGAGGCTAAAGGCTTGTTTACTAAAAGGTTCTTCTTGTCTCCTAGTTCTATTTCCCTCTTATCTAAAGGCTTTTTGTTTTCCTTGCTTTGTTCTCCAGCCACTTCACAGAAGAGGCTAAAGGCTTTTATCAGCTTTTTTTCCTACAGAAGAGGTAGATAGAATTTGGAAAAACAAAGCATAGAAAAGAAACTGAATGAAGAGAAGGCCTGTTGCTGGCAGTCTTTTTCTTAGATATTTCATTTCTCTCTATGTATTTCTATTTTTCTTCTCTCTCTTTTTATTTGCTAAAGCTTATTTTCCTCTTGGTCCATATTCACCAAACCCTGATTGGTGCACCATTTGTCAGTGGCATTCACTATCCCACTCCTGACACCACTTGTCAGGGCCTAGGACTGGCCAGGTCTCGGGCCCAGCTTAACTAGGTTCCAGACATGGACCACTAAGCTAACTTGCTCAGGAACAATTTCTCTTAGGTTCCTGAGGGCTATCTACTTTAGAGGAGAGAAAGGGGGAGGGAGAGAGATAGTCTTGGAGAGAGTAAAGCAGTCTTAGAATAGATAGATCTTAGTCTTTAGTAGAGCTTGGTAATCTTCAGCAGAAAGATGCCATGCTGGAGAGTAGACAGAGTCAGAGTAAGAAAGTCCATAATAGAATGTGTATGCTCCTGACTGCCTTCTCCTCCAGCCTAATATAAGGCTGATATTGTGCCTCTCAACACCACAGGTGTGAGACTGCCAATTTACCACTGCTTTCATTTTGTGAACTCTCATGCTTATTAGGAGAGCTAAATCCCTCTCCATGGCCTTTTCACCAAAGTGTTCCATTATTAAGATATTTCTTATAACTCTCACTCCTCCTAGCCATAGGCTATATATATTCTACAAGGAAATGTTATTGATGAGTATCTGGCCAATATTTCCAAAGGGCTTTTTCTTTGGCCTTATAAAGTCAATGTAAATTCCTTAACACAGTCTGGACACCTCTGAAAATGCTATTCCAGTCAAAGCCCTGGTAAAATAACAAGTGTCTTCATTATGTCCTATAGAACAAAATAGATTCTTATTAAACTTATGCAAATAACTGTATTGTCAGAAACCAAGAATACTTATAAATGCCTTCCAAATTTTGGAGAAATCAAGAAGAAACAATAAATGTTTAAAATTCTGCCCATAAGTACATACATTGCTGAAAGTTACAAATAACTCAAGAGACAAAAAATGGCTTCCTTGACTTCTGGAAAACAGAACACAGAAAGAATCAGTAATATTTTAAACAAAAACCCCTAATAAATCAGCCCAGTTTCGTGTAACTGATTTATCTTTGATTTTAAGTTAGGTTAGCAATACTGATTGACATATTAGCTTTTTAATTAAAGTTCCAGAAGTTTGCTTTTAATTTAATGGTATTTGATTTTTAACAACATCAGAAATTTGAATTTGAGAGAATTTTCCAGCCTTTCCTAATATTTCTCTCGAAGGATAAACTTTGGACTCAGTCAGTTACAAAAAAACATTTTCTGAGATGAATTAAACTTTTTATTGACAATATGTACTAAGGAAGTCCAATATTTTATAATATTAGAATATAAAAAATTCATACAAAATTAATCATAATTTTATATTTGATATTTCCTATAAATTTTGAGTATACCAAATAAATCTAATATGTCTTTCTCAGACTTTCAGTGATCTTATTATTTCAAAAAGACAAAATTTACTGTTTTGATAAGTCTAATATGTCTTTCTCAGACTTTCACTGATCTTATGATTTCAAAGAGACTAAATTTATAGTTTTGATTTTGGAAGGTTTGTCAAATATCAAAGGCTTAAAACATTTTTTCAAACAAGATTACAAGCCAAAAGATTCTAAAGGCAACACTGAATAGTCAACTAGATCACATGAAAATTCCTTTATAAATTTTCTTTTATAAATCTTATTCAATCCTGCACAGTTTAAAAATATTCTAAACTTTCTGGATTGCCCTGCCTATCATATTCTTAACTAACCATTCTGTAAGAATGGAAAATTTTAGCTGGCCCTAGACCAGGCATGTTACAAGGTGTCTACCCCACATAAACCCCATGTTCCAGGAAATGGCCTGTCCAGGGCTCCAGATGGTCGCGATAGGGCTGGGTCAGCAATTCTGAGAAAATAGGGCTGGATCAGCAATTCTGAGAAAAACAAATACAAGGAATTGTTCCACCCTGATAACTTAACCTGAATATAAACTTCTGTCATGTAAAGATAGAGTGTGTCAATTTAAACAAGCCAATGAGATTGTAATGCGCCATTCCTTCCCGCTTCCAGAACCCTATACAAAAAGCTCCCTTCTTGAGTTCAGGGTCAACTCCTCTGTCTCCTGCATGATATACGTGTCGGCCCCAGAGCTCTGGCTTATCCCGAATAAAGCCTCGTGTGTTTTGGCATCAAGTTCGGCCTCTCGTGAGTTCTTGGGTGTCACGCCAACTCGAGACTGAGTGAGGGTCATCTTAAAGGGACCTTTCAATTCTTTTCAGGACAAAGTTTACCACATAAGATCCTTTTCTTACACAATGCCATTTTCCTTTCTGTCTAATTTATCTCACCCAAAAAACTACCGTATATATTCGAGTATAAGCCGACCCCCTTAATTTTACCCTAAAAACTGGGAAAATTTAGTGACTCGAGTATAAGCCAAGGTGGAAAATGCAGCAGCCACTGGTAAATTTCACAAATAAAAATATATACCCGAAACAATTACAATAATTGAGGAATAAGTAGGTTAAATGCTTTTCAATATTTATTGCTAAAAAACTGTAAACTAACAACAACTTTAAAACTTTAAATAAAGTGCAGAAATCCGTAGCTTAAATGATATACTGTATACCATTTACATACCACATTAACCCATAGTATTTAATGGCAACTTTAATAAAGTGAATAAACCATTTAAGACAGTAAAGCCTTGTAAATCATTGGTTAAAAACCCTGAATCCTTATACTCCAAAACTTCTGACTGTAAGGATTCAGGATTTATAAACATTTATTTACAAGACTTTACTGCCTTAAATGCAATTTTCACTTAATTAAATGTGCCATTAAATATCGTGGGTTAAATAGTTCAGTGGAATAAAGTTCAGTTCAGCCGCCTACCTCTTCAGCTCAGCCCCAACTTGTGGGCTGAGCTGAAGCACCGCCCCCTCAAGCAGATGGAAGAAGACAAGTGGAGACTACCTGCATTTGATTAGGTCCACGCACATCGAATCAAATAACCTGTGTGACCCGAGTATAAGCCAAGTTCAGGTTTTTCGGCACAAATTTTGTGCCAAAAAAACTCGGCTTATACTCGAGTAAATACAGTATATACATCAGACTATGGATACTTATTCTCATTTTTCATGAGCAACAGCATTTTCGTTTAAAAAGGCAGATGCTGTCATTACACATCTGTTAGAATGCTTTGCTATTATGGCTAAACCTGAAACTATAAAAACAGATAATGGATCAGCATGTCTTTCAAATAAATGCAAAGAATTTTTTAATCTTCATCAAATAAATTATCTAACAGGTATTCCTCAGAATAGCCAAGGTCAGGCAGTAATTGAAAGAGAAAATAGAACATTAAAAGATATGCTGATAAAACAAAAAGGGAGAGGACAGTATACCTCCCCAAGAAACAGATTATTTTTAGCTTTATTTACTTTAAATTTTTAAAATTTGAATGATGAGAAGGAAAT
>CAUYPK010091396.1:0-24090 GCA_963574355.1 Loris lydekkerianus
TGATTATAAGGATTCAGGATTTATAAACATTTATTTACAAGACTTTACTGCCTTAAATGGGGTTTTCACTTAATTAAATGTGCCATTAAATATTGTGGGTTAAATAGTTCAGTGGAATACAGTTCAGTTCAGCCGCCTACATCTTCAGCTCAGCCGGGACTTGCGGACTAAGCTGAAGCATCGCCCCCTCAAGCAGACGGCAGAAGACGACTGGAGACTATGTGCATTTGATTAGGTGTGCACGCACTGAATCAAATAACCTGTATGACCCGAGTATAAGCCGAGTTCGGGTTTTTCGGCACAAATTTTCGGCACAAAAACTTGGCTTATACTCGAGTATATACAGTAATCTATGATAGATCCAAATGATTTTTTTTTTTTTTTTTGTAGTTTTTGGCCAGGGCTGGGTTTGAACCTGCCACCTCTGGCATATGGGGCTGGTGCCCTACTCCGTTGAGCCACAGGCGCTGCCCCAAATAATTTTTTTTATTGCCAAGTAGCCTTTACAGTGGTTCTCAACATTCCTAATGCCGCGGCCCTTTAATACAATTCCTGTGGGTCGTGACCCACAGGTTGAGAACCACTGCTTTAGAAGACCCCTTCAATATGGCACCACAATCATGCAGAAATGCTCCATCCATGATGATAAGCGAGCACTATTCATGTTCATCCCTACATGGTATGAGAGCAGAAATAAAGCACCAAAGACTGCATAAATCTTGAATACTAGCTTTTTTTCTCCCTATGCTACCCATATACACATTTGTTTAGGACAAAGAAGGGTGAGTAGTTTTTTTTGTTTTTTGTTTTTTTTTTTCTCTTTAAGTTGCATAGTAAATGGTAAGCTGACTAGAATTCTTCATTATCCATAGGTATGATACATTTTTAAAATATGAACTTTTGTTTTCTTATCTTTTTTTATTCCACCAAGCTTGAAAGTAAATATTTTCTACCGGAATCTTTAAACATAGATTATGCCTTTTTTTTTTTTTTTTAATTCTAGCAATCTAAGGGTGATGGTCTAAGTGCATTTTATGGCAGGAAGTTTGAGAATAATTTAAAGGAGAACTGGTGAGGATCGGCATGGATGCATTTGTTAATTGCTATAGAAGTTTTGGGGAATTTCAGCTCCTCAGCTATTTGCATCGAGACCATTTGAATAAGCATTGCTTCACTCTTTATTTTGATGGTTTTTCAGAATCTCAGGTTTAAAATGGAGTAATTGCTATAGTTCTAAGGCTTCTTATCTGTCACTCCCTAATTTGGAGGCTGTGGATTGAAGAAACAGCAGTTGCTTCTTGGTTATATGGTACTTCAGGCTTTCATATAAAGTTGATTGTGCTCACCTAAAGTCTTGGGTTTCAGGCTGTGACAGTGCCCTCCAGGACAGTGCTTTCTATAGGTGTAAAATTGCCAAAGGCTCTTGTAGCTCTGGTAGATCCACAGTATTTTTGCAATTATTTTGGTAGGTCTTATGGTTGTTAAACTATGAAGAAGACACATTACTTAGACAACATTCTCTAGTGGATTTGTTCTAAAATTAGACTTGCCTTAATTGACATAAACTGCTCACTTCCTAATTGTGCTAATGCCATTAAGATTTCAATAGCACAGCATTCTGGAAGTTGCCCCAGACAATTGATTGGCATTTTATACCCATAGCCACGATGATGCTAATTGGTAAAATTCCCTTGGACAGAGTTGTTGGATTCTGAGTTGGTGTGTTATCAATTTAGTTTGCATAAAACTTTTCTTCTATACACAGCTACTCCAAAATAAGTGGCTATTAACCCTTTTTACAACTTTCATTTCTAAGGAACCCTGTTATAAGATACTCTAAAAAGTAGAATCACTGAAATAAGTTTGAGCTGAGGACAAAGAAAAACGTGTTAACAACAACAACAAGAACAAAAAACGGGAATTAATTTCAACTACTAATTCTATTGAGCTACTTTCCCATCAAGAATGCACTTCCATTTGCCTGCTGGCAGCCAGAGGGAAGATTTGAAATAATTAGCCTTTTGGTGGTTAATAAATCTTACAAAAAGTTCAAGTCCAGTTCAATTTCATGACTTAATGCCTTAATAATCACTAAATATCATTTACCACCATTATACCATCAGGAAAGCATTGCTATCGAGTGTTATACATGTGAAAATCTACAAAATGGCTGTTAGCAAGGAGGGAGCACTATAAGGCTTGAATATTCTGTGTTATCAGGGCTATACATGAGAAGAATTTTTTTGCTCCAGTTATCAAGAATATAAACCTGATCATTAACTGATAAAGAGGAAGAAAGATACTTTGTAGGAGGGTAAACTTGAGGAGGGTTAGAATGGTAGAAGACTAGAGGTCAGCTGCAGTTCATTAACTGCAGAAGTCTCTTCTGCTATTTCCTGAATCAAAGAGCATCCACCCTCCAGAGATGTGGAATATACAACCCCGCCAAGTAGTCTGAGGCAGTATGGCATAGATTTGTTTACTAGGAATTTTTCTTAAATGTGTCTTCTTGAAACAGTCTTTCCTTTTGGTCTTGGTTTTGCTTTGGGGAGCAAAGCAGAATAAGTTTCCTTGCACTTGCATATGTTAAACCAGGCGTCCTGAAACTGTGGCCCACGGGCCACATGAAGCTGTGTGAATTGTATTTGTTCCCATTTTGTTTTTTACTTCAAAATAAGATATGTGCAGTGTGCATAGGAATTTGTTCATAGTTTTTTTTTTTTTTTTTAACTATAGTCTAGCCCTCCAACAGTCTGAGGGACAGTGAATTGGCCCCCTGTTTAAAAAGTTTGAGGACGCCTGTGTTAAACCATTAATATTTTTAAATATGTCCGTAATACTTTCCTGATTCTGAAGTCAATTCGGTTTGTCAGAAGATTTATTTTAGTTTTTCTATTCAAGAGCCATCCTCCTAATTGATTTAACCATAGGGTAGTTAGAGAGTTCATAATTTTATTAAGGACCAGGCACCTTGGCTCAGACCTGTAATCCTAGCATTCTGGAAGGCCAAGGCAGGTAGATGGCTTGAGCTCAGAAGTTTAAGACCAGCCTGAGCAAAAGCAAGACCAAGACCCTATTTCTATTACAAATAGAAAAAACTAGCCAGGCATCATAGTGGGTGCTTGTAGTCCCAGCTACTCAGAAGGCTGAGGCAAAAAGATCACTTGAGCCCAAGAGTTTGAGGTTGCTGTAAGCTGTGAGCTGTGACACTAGAGCACTCTATTCAGGGTGACAGAGTAAAATTCTGTCTGAGAACAAACAAGCAAACAAAAAACCCTACAAATTTCATTAAGGCCTTATAAAGCTAAGTTAATACTTGAATTTGGTCTTAAGGGAACTTGTCCAATAATGAAGCTATGTGCATAAATGATAGTTACAAAGTAGGCTACAAAATTATACCCTTATATATATGATATTACATTTGATTTCTAAAGACACTTATAATTCTTTTAGCAAAATAATTGTTACATCAAAAATTTTGTGTTAATTGGTTAGTATATTTAGTGTTGACTGAGGCAGTGATAGCGCTTCTTTCCCAAGTAAATCTAACTGGTTAACTTAATCCTGAACATCTTTTTCAACATACACATTCTGATGGCAAGTACTTTTTTGACCCTCTATCCATTCGTTACAGAATTTTAAATATTGATATTTTATTCCTGTCCATATGAAATTGTTGGGTTTTATAACTAACTGAGCATTTATTTATAGGTTACTGTCATTTGCTTTCTTAAATTTTATTGTCTGTCTTTCTGCATTTCTGAGTGTTTTCTCAAATTATATAAAGTAGACCACAGAAGAAATATTTTAATACCTATAGGTTATATTTCTATTTGATTAAAAATGCTTGTTTTTAATGACCTCTAATATTATGTTCTTAGATGGTATTCACCAATTGCTAATTTTATTTTTTTTAAATATGTTAACTAACTTCAGCCCTAAATTTGATTATATTTGAGATAATTGCAAGATCCTTCTGTCAGAATTATTTCATATTAGTAAAAGATTGATGTAAGATATTACTACAAATAGCACTGTTATCTTAATTCATGGTGGTTGATGCTTAAAAGTATACAAATCAAAATTTTTAGAATGTCATTATTTTAATTCAAATTCATTTGCCTATTAAATATGTTTATAAGCTGGACACCATGGCACATACCTGTAATTCCAGCTATTTGGGAGGCTGAGGTAGGAGGATTGTTTGAGCCCAGGAGTTCAAGACCATCCTGGTCAACATAGCAAGACCTCATCACAAAACATATACATACACAAATGGTCTTCATGTAAAGAAACAACTGACAGATAGGTCCTTGAATTTGGGTACCTGATAGCAAAGGCTACAGGGCTATCTGAAAATTTGGGGGAGAGAAAAGGACAAATTGGCACTCATCCTTAAGAATCTAAAGGTTCCAAGAGACCTGTGTAAGGCTTCAGAAAATGAACACTGTCAAGTACTCCTCCATTGTTCCACACCTTGTGTGTATATGGGGATAAGTGCAGGATTTTATAAAAGGGGTGTCCATATCAGTTCAGAGATCTGCCTTGCAGTTTTAAAACAGATTTAAAACAGAACCAATGTTCCTGGTTTCTGGGATTTGGCATTCACCTTGTTCCCCTATTAGGGTTATAATTCTCCAGTTAATTTGGCCAAGACTGTGGTTCTACCTCATCTCATTCCAAGATTGGCTGAATTTTACAAGTGAGCAGGAGAGAGCCTCTGTGGTAGCAGCTTTACCGGTTCTCCTATTTTCTTACAGACTTTATTTCTAGCATCTAGATTTTCTTTTCTTTCCTGCCCCCTTTCCTTCATGGGGAACCTCATATTTATTGATACAGCTCTCTTCAGCATCCAGAGGATCCTCAGAGAACTTCTTTCTAGCCTCTCAGGAAAATGAGAAAGTTGAAACTTGGAGCTACAAGAACTAGCACTTGAACCTCAGCCATATGATGTTTCTTAGCTACCACTGCTTATGTGCACAGCCTAGTAAGAAGCCATGGTCAGGAGGGATCCAGGAAGTGAAACCTTGCCTGAATTCACAAACATGATGATACTTAGCTAGGGCAAAGGCTATAAGGGAAGCAAGATGTGTCCTCTGGGTAGGAGAGGCATAGTCCTGGTTCTAATGCCATGGTGAGCTTCCAGTCAGTGAACTTGAATACATGCTCCATGGACATTCTGGCATACTCCATTGTTGCTACTTAAAATTATCTTTCCTCCAGCAGCGCCTTGTGCCTCAAAGGAGTAGGGCACCGGCCCCATATGCTGGAGGTGGCAGGTTCAAACCCAGCCCTGCCAGAAACTGCAAAAAAAAGAAAGAAAATTATCTTTCCTCTCACTGTTTAATAGTCTTACACAGATGTGTACTGGGGGAAACTTCCATGACTTCAAAATTCCCTCCAGAAAAAGAAATTACAGCTTTATCTGGACCTATAAAGCCTGGAAGAGAAAGGAGCTAATTAGTCCAGTTAAGGAAATCAAGTTTGAATTAATTTTAAAGAAAACATACCCCAAGATCTAGTTTGAATTTTCCACTTTAAGTTGAGTACAAGGATTTTATAGTAGAAGCTGAGATGCCTTTGAAAGAAGAAATGTTATGAAATGTCTCTTCTGTTAGGTTTTGGCAAGACTTTGGGGTGCAGAGGTGTTGTCATAAAGGGGTCTTCTGTACTATTCCCATTTCCTGAGGAAGAGGATGTAGATCTCTGGTTAAATTTCTTAAGAAATAAACAGCATTTCCCATCTCCATTGATGAGGATTAATGTCTTCTTGCTTTTAGAGACATTCTTGCCAAAAAGAGGAAAAATAAGGCAAAGTCTGGAATAATCTAAAATTATGCTGACAACACTTCCATGTCTGTTGAATGCCCTTGCACTGTGTGTTACCTCATTTAGTTCTTAGTACAACCTTGTGAAAAAGGTAGTTTTCTTCATTTAACAGATGATGAAATTGAGGCATAGAATAAGTAACTTGCCCTAAGTCCTAAATTGCAGAGTGGGACTCTAATGCAGCTAGCTGTCCAACCCCAAAGTTTCTTTTCTTTTTTCTTTCTTTTTTTTTTTTCCCCCAAAGTTGATTTTCTAAACCACTGTTACTCTAGCAGCGTGGGCTCTTCCAGGTGAGGTGGGCCATAGGTCTGCATGGCCACTGCATTTTGAACTCCTGGGGGTGCTTTGTATGCCTTACTTTATGAGTAGTACCCCATGAAATTCATCACAGGCTTTTCATTTCTGGCAAAGAATTCAGTTCTTCATTTCTGAAAAAAACTTTTGACATTCCTTACTGGCAGCCCCACTAATTTATATAGAAGTGATAATGAGAGTTTTTTTTTTTTTTTTTTTTCCTAAAACTTAAATGGGTTGTTAGCATAAGACAGGGCACATTTGAGCCAAATAGTGCAAAGACCTCTGGCGTTGATGATCAGAACAGCTAAGTATACTTGCCCTCTCCACTGGCTTAACATTAGGACAGAGCTGTTTCTTTTGTTGTTTTCTTTAACCTTGCCTGTACAAATTGTTTCATAATGTTTACTATGGCTTAGAGTGAATAACTGTTATTCATTCTCTCCTCATAGAGAAATGTTTAAAATTGCAAAAATTGCCCTCTGTTACAAATGGTTGTCGCTGTTTGAAATCAAATTTCTTGCACTTAGGATCAGTGAGACTGCTAAGAAAATCCCTGAGAGGTTTTGGATGAGAATTAGCTCAAAGAGTCAAGCCCCGTGGTAAATGTTGGATCTTCGTGTTGAGATTATCGTGTTGAGCCGCAGCAACAGTAGAGGACAGCACTGAGGCGCCTGGCGGGATGCGCAGCAGGTCCCTGAAACGCAGGCCTATATATCTTGAGACTTGCAGAGTCAGCGTTGAGGAGTAGGCAGGGATTTTTTTTTTTCCCTGTAACTTCTCTAAGAAAACTTCTCCATAGTCCTGTTGGAAAAGTATCACAGTGCAAACAGCCAAGATAATACAAAGTATGTGGTTTTTAGAAGCCCCATGACCCAGGCTCATTGTTGTATCCTGACTTTCAGGGAATGTGGGGGTTTCCTGTGTCCTGATAGGATTTCAACTTACTGCTGCTTTTGGTATCTTGCAAATTGGCCTTTGGGTATTCTAATGGGCACATTTCCTTCCTGTAAAATTCCAAAAAGGCTGTTTTTGATTCATATGACCTGTATGTTCCCGTGAACACAGTTACTCTGATGTTGCTTTAACCTTGTGCACCGTGGCAAATACTTACTTCCTCTAAAACTTCCCTAGTTTGTTTCTGTTTTACATGGTCAAGGCTGATCTATTCTGAGAGATACATAATCTTGTGTCCTTGGTCCTAGACTTAGAAATGTCATGACCGTCATTGCTTCAACACCAGACCCCTTAGGTGGTTCAGTTCGGCAGAACTAATTTGCCTTTACGCGCTTCTCCGTTATTGTTGGGGATTCTGCACTCAGTTTTTACTTTCCGGTGTCCCTTGAAACACAGCCATCTTTCCTCACAGGAGAGCCAGCCCCTGCTGATAGGAATCTTTCCATGTGCACATGCACACAGCAATTTGCCAACATGGGTGGCTGCCAATGATTTTTTCCTAGTTGCAGAGTTTATTTTCCCTGGATGGCAGTGCTGTGCCACACAGTGGAGCTGTGACACAGTAGACTCCCTGTTGATAAAAGCTTCATGGTGGAGAAGTGCCTCTGGTGTCCTTGGGGTCCCCACAGGCATATATGGCAGTTCAGTCATTGAAAAAAAGTTTTCACATTATAGTGATTTTCTGCATATCTGTAGCAGAATGATATGTCCATATCAGGGCATGCTGTAGGCCCCTTGACAGGTAACAGATTGCCTCAGCCCCAGGAGGGCTGCTGGCTGTCACAGCAGACCTGGAGCCACTAGAGAGCTTCCCTGCCCATAGACAGCCACCTGTGATTGGCCTATTAAAGGAAAGTGGTAAGGATTCCTGAGTATGCACCCCTACTTTGTAGGACATGACCTGGGTTCCTAGCAAATTCTGCAAAGTTAGCCAGGAGCTTACAGTTGTACTTTAAGGAGCTATACATCTCTCCCCACTAGCTTTCCAATTCTGCTACAATGCTGCAGTCTTTAATCTCTGGCCCAGTTTTTTTATTGAATTGTATTGACTTAGCTCCTTCACCCTCTGTGACTTCCTTTCTCCAAAAACACAGGGCAGGACCCATGTATTTTTGTACCATCTGAGTGCTATGTATTAAAAGGTTTTTCAGGCTGTGGATTACTAAGAACAACTTTGTGGGTCATGACCAACACATAAAAAATTGAAATACAGTAGAGTAGAAAGTAGAATATGTGTTCATAGTGAAAGTAAGTATTGCTTTGAGAGATCCTTATTTAAGTTGTGTCTGTGTATATATGGGGATTTGGTATAAATCTATTTTTTTTTGTAATGTAGATCATGGTCAAGTCTGAAAGCCTTTCACTTGGGGAGCTCTGTATTCTACCTTAGTCTCAAATTTTCTCCCATTCCCGCCAGCTTGCCTTTGCAGTTGGCCCACCTCCTGGCCTGCAATGCATTAAGTTTATGCAGACTTCCTTCATTTCCAGGTCTTAAATCATCAAAGACAGATGAAGTTATACCCACACTGCATGATCTGGACTTCAGTTTTGTTTTTTGTGTTTTTTTTTTTTTTTTTTTTTTTTTTTTGTTAAGACAAATGTTTTTCTATTAATTCTTGGTTAATAAGAAAACTCAATGAACCCCAGCATGACACTCTGTAAGCATTTTGGTTATTCATGGCTTTTCTCTGGAATGCAGGAATTTAAAGCATACAGCAAGCAGGGACCATGCTGTGGAAAGGCTTTTGTGTCTTTTGTTTTCATGCTTTAATAAGTAGGGGCTTTTTCCTGTATGTAGAGAAATATATTTAGCTAGCTATACAACACCCTTTCCTTCTGACCCATATGGGTAGGGAATCATTCTAGCAAGCCCTTCCCATCCACATCTAGAAAACCTCCTCAAAGGCATATTCATTTCATCTTTAGCAGGGACTCCCCTGTGTGCTAATGAGATGGAAGAATAGCAGCAGCTCCAAGTTATTGGTATTTATTGTTAAATACCAATAACTATATGATTTAGTTTACATTATTTTATCTGATCCCCTTAAAAGCCCCCTGAGGTGCAGTTCTCATGGGATAGTTCTATTGTTGCTGCTGTCAACACCCCCGCCCCCTTTTACAGAGGAAAAAACTAGGTCTTTTTTTGTTTGAAACAGTCTCACTTTGTCTTCCTCACAGCTCACAGCAACCTCAAACTCTTAAGCTCAAGTGATCCTCTTGCCTCAGCCTCCCAAGTAGCTGGGACTATAGGCACCCACCACAACACCCAGCTATTTTTTAGAGAGGGGCTCTTGCTCTTGCTCAGATTGGTGTTGAACTCCTGAGCTTAGGCAGTGCACCTGCCTCAGCCTCCCAGAGTGCTGAGATTACAGGCGTGAGCCACCACACCCAGCAGAAAACTGGGTCTGAAAGAAGTTAAGTGCCTTAACCAAGGTTGCATACCTAAGTGAGTGGAGGAGTGGGATTCCACTGAGTCCAGGGCAGGAGCCCAGTGCTAGGATGCCATGTGGGATGGCCCCTTTACATTGCTACGGTATTTTCTGTTCTGCCTAGAGTGTTCTCTGTTGCCCATCCCCAGCCATCAGAATTTCCCCAGCCATAAGAATCTGTTCCATCTGGCAGGCCCTAGTCTGAAGGCTAGCTTTTGTGAAACCCTTTTTGCTTTTTCTGGGGAGAAATGATTTCCTGTTCACTGTACTCAAGTGGCTCGTGGTTGTCCCTCTTGTGGCATGTCACATTCTGCTATATACTGGGTTATTGTTGTCTGATATAAATACTATCTGCTGCTGTGTTGCAGTTCTCACTGGATAGTTCTATTGCTGCTGCTTTTTGGTAAGCAGGTATATACTATCAGTCATCTGTTTTGGCAACTTCAAGTTCATCTCTTTCCCTTCATCTCTGAGCAATGATTCTTGTCCTTGAGGGATGAAAATATTTTCCTTTACTTTCACAGTAATTGCCACATTTTATATGAGGATCGTTTATTTTCTGATTGTGATTCTGTTTATCACAGTTATCAGCCATGAATGGGATAAGCTAAAATACATAATCAAAAATGGACAGTTTTATTCTACAATCGATCTGTTCCATATTTTGCTGTTATGTGCCTTCATGGATTTTTGTAAGTGGTGAAGAGGATACCAGGAGAAGGAAGAGTAGGCTCAAAATATGTTGGTATCACAATTGAATTTTTATTGTATTTTACTAATGGACATCTGAAGATAAACTACTTTTGAGCTCCTGCTCTGTGCTGTACCCCACATTAGAAATGTTTCTACTCTTCCTGATATTTTCCCCACTACCTTTTGGAACTCTTAATTAGCACAACAGTAAAATATGGGAACAAACGAGCAGTTCCCAAGATTGCCTCTTAGCACTATTTTCATGGGTATGGAAACTAAGGCTTAGTGAGATTGTGCTCAAAGTTACACAATACCTCCCTGATAGCAAACCATACCCATCTTATCCCAAAGCTCTTTGTCCACAGCATTTGCTATTCAAGGAGAATCTTGGGAATTCTCTGTGTGTGACAAGGAAGAAAGTTTTTCAATGGGTTTCAAGTTGCCAAGGTCAACTTGAGTAAATATCATTCGCTTTGAGAAGGATTACTATTTTATTGCCTGGTAAGGATATTTTCTCCCTTAAAGCTAAAATTCAACTATAGAATATGCCTTTAAAGGTGAAATTGCAGGGACTCTGGCATCTACTATATGGGAAGGAAAGACTGGAGCAAGATCCTATCTCATGCTCCTCAAATTACATTTAGTAGGAGACCCCTACCTATGAGTTGAGGGTGATTCTACTTTAAAGGTTAAATAAGTGATTAGCAATCCATTTATTGAGCACTTGTATGTCTTAGGCATAGTAGGAAGCACTTTAGCTATATTGCATTTAATCTTCACCCTATCTCTGAGATAGATTATCCTCATATGACACATGAGGTAAGGTCATATGTTAGGTATTCTTGGGAGGAGGGTCTTGTGTCTGGAAAGATGAAAAGCCCAAAGCCAGCGTTCCGTCTTTCTGCTAGAGAATTGGTGTGTAAAATCTTGGCCTTGGAGCCTGGGGCACAGCCTCTCAGCAGGAGATCTCAAATACGTTTTCAGCATGATTGATGATCAGAGTGCAGCCCTCTCTGTAAGTCTTTCTACTGTCTGTGATTCTGAAGAGAGGCTTTGAACTTTCTCCAGCAGAGGTTTTTCCTTCCAGATATGTGTTTGTAGTTGAAGAACAAAGAAAAATGTACGACACTGGTAGTGCAAGTTTCCTTGTGAAGGCGTGTATTTTATTCTCCACTTGCTGAACCCAAGTTCTCACTCATCTTTACTTTCAGAGTGACGTTGACAGAGTTCACTATGAGGAAAGAAGTCCAAAACCTTTCTCTGTAGGAAACAGCCATCCTCTGACTGACTCTACCTGACAGCAGAGCTCCGTCTATGACGCCTTTCCTTGGGGTACCCTAAAACTGAAATCTATGGGGAGGAGCCACCATCACCTCTTCCTTCCCTCCTTCCTTTCACTTTCACCTCTTACTTCACCTTCTGATTCTTTCTTCAGATTTCATTCATGTACTTCTTCAAGCTCCTGCAAACAGAACTGAATTTTTTTCTGGTGGCACATAATTTTTAGAGCACTTTCCTATGTTTTCCCCATAGACCAGATATTATCTTCATTTTATACCAATTGGAGGTTGAGGCTCAGAGCTCTTAGCCAAGATCATAGCATATCCGTGGCAAAGGTAAATCAAAAAAGGAGAGGGTAAATAAGGACCAGAAAAGAAGAAATGCTTCCCCAGATCTCTTTCTTCTAGTCTTTCAGAAAGGCCTCTTAGCATTTAATCTTGGGATTTATGAAGTCTTTCTCCAGTAGCCTCATGCTGCTACTGCCTCTTTGTTTTCATGCCAAAGTGTGAAATAGTGATTTCTGTTAGCTATGAAGAATTCTCCTTTTACGGTGGATATTTGCCATGTTTCTCCTGAAAGCCATTAGCAGTTCTGTTCCGTTTTGGGCATGCTCTGGGGTATACATTTGTATTTCAAGAGTGAATCTGCTCCTTCTCTCCACCCTGTCTGCAATGATTCCTAGGGTGAAAGGAAACACATACCTCAAGGTTACAGGTGCCACTAAATCGAGCAGCTGTAGCGAGGACATCTTAAGACTGAAATTAGGATTCAGAGTAACTATGACTAATTGAAAACGTCAGCAAAAAATGGTGTTGAATAAGGACAAGGAAGGAGAAAAGTCACCCAGTTTCCCAGTGGGTATTTAGAGGACAATTATGCTTTGTTCACCACTGTGCTGAGGACTATGATGGACTCAGAAAAGGCTTGGAGGTTGTCTTTACTTTCCAGGAAAAATCTAGTTGAAAAGCCTAATACCTAGAAATGTGAAACAAATAAGGACAGAATAAATGGCTATGAGTGTAAACGGCATGATCTTTGATCTAGGGTGCTAGGAGAAATTGACTTATATGCAGCAAAAATCAAAGGATGAAAGATTCAGTAAGATACAACCTGACTTCTCCTACTGAGAAGGTGTATGTATGAATGATTCAACTGCAGTGTAATCATGAAATAGAAGCTGCTACAAGAGTAAACAGCTGGAGGGCAGTGGTTAAAAACACAGACATAATGTTGCTTGGGTTCAAATCGTGGCCCTGGCATTTAGTGATCATATAAACTTGGGCAGCTTATTTTACCACTATTTATCCCCACTTCTTCATCTGTAAAATGGGAAGTAATATTAAAGCTTGATGCAAAAGTAACTGTAGTTTTGGACCATGAATTTTAAATCATTATAACTAGGCTCAAACACATCTTTGTAAATGAAAAGAGGACCCATTATTGTCAACACATTGATGCCAACGAGAAATAAGTTTGTTTCTTCCTGTAGTGTAAATATCTGTGCTACTATCTGTGCTTTGGGATTCAAGGAACTCTTGGCAAGCATTTTCTGCATCCTGCTGGTTGTGGAAGGGTTTTCCCTGCAAAAAGTTGCCAAGATGTTTGAAGAAGTGGTAGTCAGTTAGTGGAAGGTCAGGTGAATATGGCAGATGAGGCAAAACTTCATAGCCCAATTTGTTCAACTTTTAAAGCGTTTGGTTGTTTGACAAACAGTCAGGCATCATCATGGAGAAGAATTGGGCCCTTTCTGCTGACCAATGACAGCTGCAGCCTTTGCAGTTTTTGGTGCATCTCATGGATTTGCTGAGCAGACTTCTCAGATGTGATGGTTTTCTGGGATTCAGAAAGCTGTAGTGGATCAGACCAGCAGCAGAGCACCAAACAGTGACCATGATCTCTTTTGGGTGCAAGTTTGATTTTGAGAAGTGCTTCGGAGGTTCCTCTCGGTCCAGCCCCTGAGGTGGTCATTGCCGGTTGCATTATGAAATCCACTTCTGTCACACATCACAATCTGATCAAGAAATGGTTTATTGTTGTTGCATAGAATAAGAGAAAATGACACTTGAAAACAATGATTACTCTGATTTTCAGTCAGCTCGGGAGGCATCCACTTACTGAGCTTTTTCACCTTTCCAATTTGCTTCAAATGCCAACCCACCATAGGATGGTCAATGCTGAGTTCTTTGGCAACTTCCCATGTAGCTGTCAGAGGATCAGCTTTAATGATTGCTCTTAATTGGTTTTTATCAACTTCTGATGGCTGTCCACTACACTCCTCACCTTCATTGCTCTTATCGCCTTTGCAAAATTTCTTGAACCACCACTGCATTATAAATTCCTTAGCAGTTCCTGGGCCAAATGCATTGTTGATGTTGTGAGTTGTCCTGCTGCTTTAGAACCTATTTTGTACTTGAATAAGAAAATTGCTCAGATTTGCTTTTTGTCTAACATCATTTCCATAGTCCAAAATAAATATAAGATAAACAGCAAGTAATAAGTCATTAGCAAAAAAACATAAAGCAAGAAATGTGCAGTAAAATGACGTATAACCACATTTCAGAATATATTCCAGTATCAAGTGGAAAATTTCAACAAGTAAATACCACAATTACTTTTGCACCAATCTGATAGTACCTACCTGGTGGGAGATTGGATTGTTATCAAGATGGAACAAGTTGATACACACTTCAAAGAGTTCCTGGCCCATGACAGGCTGTGTATAATATGTTGTGGTAATGGTGACAGTGAAGAGCATCCCAAAAGAACAGAACCTCTGCTGGGATGGGACAGGGTGGAGGACAGGGCAAGTTGCACAATTCAGGGTTTTTGTTAATGTCCAAGCAGATGACAAGAAAAGGCATAAAATATCATGATGGGTTGGGGAGTGGGGCTGCACTCTAGTTGTTCATTGTTGCAGCATCAGATTTGAGGGTAGAGGATTTAAATCCTGGGAGAAAATATGACCCAAGTTGAACTTCAAATGATAGGTAGAATATTGGTAGTTGGGAAGGAGTGCTTTTCAGGTTGGGGAGAAGGTGTGAGCAAAGGTGTGTAGGGTTGGGGCTATTTGTTCAAACAAATATAAAAGAGTATATGTAAATAAAACAAACAAGGTCACTAGGAAGAGTGTGTTTCTGCAATGCGGTTGGTTGCTAAGACTCAGCAGAAAGTACTTAATACTAAAACAGCCCATTGAGATTTAGCCTATTATAAACTAGAATTTCCCCAATTTTACTAAGGAAAACAAAATCGGGATGGAAACTAGATCAGTTCGAAGGGGACTAAGCTTAGGTTAAGGAGAAAGAATTTTAGGAATTTAAAGCAATTTTGTTTTGGTGGCAATGAGTAAGAGATGATGGCCAGGCAGAAAGGGTGATATCTTGGCCATAAAAGAACAACAGGGTAACTGTGGAGTTCAGTTGCATCTCACTCTGACAGTATGTAGGAATGTTGCTGTCCGCCTAGGATGGATGGCTCCAGTGAGTATAATAAAATTAGTGGAGCCCAAACTCCCCCTTCTTCCCAAACGGTGCTGACCTCAGGAAACTATGCACTGGAGAGAGGTTTTGATTCAGTAGGGTGATGTATAGGCTAAAATTATTCTGAGTCACCTGTTTTGGGGAACATTTTGCTGAGATGTGCTGATGCTTCTGACCTTGAGTTTAAGAAACAGCAGCACTGTTGTTCCGGTGGCATTCTAAGATGTTAAATCTTCATTTCCAACCTTGTGTGACTGGATGGTGATTTGGGAATGGGGATAAGGCATTCTGGTATCAGAATTAAATCTTCATACAGTATAACATAGCTTAGCTTTCCACTTATTTAATGAATGTCCCTTTTGATTCATATCTTTTGCATTTCCTTAATGAGTTCTGAATTACAGAATAAATTAAATATTGTCACTATAGACAGTCCTGATAAAATCTATCCATGTTCCCCACAAGACTCTTTTTACTCTGTCCCTGGTAATGGGAATTATTTAGAGGCCTTTCTTTAAAGGTGACATTTTGAAAGAATCTATATAGTGAAATGAATAACTTGGATTCTAGTTCTGGATCTGCCTCTCACTGTGTGATCTTGGGTAAATATTTTGCTTCTTAAGGCTTCAGTCTTGTGTGGGTTGGACTAGGTGATGATGTTGATGAAGGTAGTAGCTAACACTGATTGAATGCTTCTGATGCATCGTGGATCCTTTCAAGTTTTTTACACACATTAACTCATTTAATCCTCCCATTGACCCTGGCAGGTAGGAACTTGATTATCACTATCTCCATGTTGCAGATAAAGGCCACTTGCCAAAGGTCTCCCAACTGGCAACTTGTCTGGACAGGATTATTCTAACCCAGGAAGACCACCTTTGAGCCTGTCCTCATGGCCACTGCTGCCTCCTAATCTCCCTGCAGACAGTAGATGACTTCTAATGTGGCATCCATTTGGGGGTTAGAAAATGTCATGACCTCAGTATTTCCACTGAAGTTACCCCACTCACCTGCACTCATACTCTGGTGATGTCAGCTTGAGCCCACGTGGGTTGCTCATTGCTCCTATGATATGTGGCATCACCACAGTTAGCTGCAGTGGGGACACAAGGCAGCATTAGTGATCCTTTGGAGCTTCTAACTGTTGCTCTGTGAGCCCATTGCTGCCTGTTTGGGTCCGGCCCCCTTGGCCTCAGTCTCCACAGTAATCCTACCTTGAACCGAAGAGCTAACAAACTGTGCTTCATCTAAGCTCAGTTGCAAACAGCTGCTATTACTGGTTTGAAAATTGATGACAGCAAACTTTCTGCTGAGAAGGTAGGAATGGCTGTGCAGAAAGTGAGGATATTGATATTTTCTAGATGCAAAACAATATGGTTTAATTTTCCTAAAAGCCAAAGCACATTCCTGAATTCATAACTATAAATATTTATCAAAATGAGACTCTCCCAAGAGACCATTCAGAGTGTAAAAAGCTTCTACACAGTACTGATTCTTGGTAGCATGCATGGCTGTGGAAATATTTGGAAGTGCTCAATAATACTAATAACAGTATTCATAATAATAAAATGACAATAAGGAATCCACAGGTTTTCCTTAACATTTCCTGCTTATTGGACCTAAATGTCTGCTGGATACAACAGATATGTTATCTATTTAAATCACTCATCAACTTTATGAAATAATAAAGTACAGCCAGTTGCCATGTCAAGAATCTAAAAGTGTAAGGGTTGTTTTGGGGGTGCCTGTCCAATTCATGCTTAAGTTTCAGTATTTCTTGTTATTCACCTGACAGTGAGTTATTGGCCTAGCAAATTCTAGACCTTTACTGGTCAAGCAGACTTAAAATTCTGATTTTAGACTGGTAACAGTGGTGTATTCTCTAGCAAAGCCTGCAAGGATATTAAAACTTTGGAAAAAATCATCTCCTTAAAAAGTATAGATCAAAGGCCACAGCGCTTTTGCTATAATATAATAGTTTTTGTATTACATGTTCAATAAAGAAATAAAAGGCTGTAGAATTTTGTAGCAGACAGGAGGTGGCAATGACTTCAGTAAATGCATTTTGTTTGGAGGGTTAGTTCATTCAAATATTAACATGCGTAACAGTGAGACTTTGTGAAGCTAGTGTTTCTTGTTTCTCTTTTCCTAAGGTGGCAGTGGAAGAGAGTAGACAAATTGGGAGGGATGAATACTTGTAAAATAGGGGTTCTTAACAGAGGATGTCAGAAACCAAAGGAAGGGGTGGATGTGGTTGGAGAAAGTGTGCTCACAATCACCATTGCTTGCAAGAGCTTTTGAAATTTCAGATAATCTTAGAGGGGGAGGGTATGAGCTGTTTTGTGCTAACCAATAGGGGTGTAAGTTTAAAAGTTGAGACGTGCTAATTACTTCCCAGTTTAAGTGCATAATGATGTGTGGTTTATATGCTATAATTATATGCATTCCTGTGGAGTGGAATATCCTCAAATTTCAAAGATTGCATTACAGTGATAGAATTTGGGGATAATATTTAATTTTTATAATTCTGCCTTTAATGGGGGGAGGGAGAGGCTGCAAGTACAGGTGCAATCAAGCAACTTCATTGCTTTTATCTTTACTTCCGGGATATATGTGTCTTTATGTTGCCAGAGATTGGTGGCCACAGGAGAGCAGGGTTTCTCAGTTTATGGTCCCTCACTGAGGTCAGTGCTTAAGTTCCCCAGTGTTCCACTTGGCAGGAACAGTGCCAATGTGTATATTTAAGATAATTTAACCTGAAAACTAGGGGAGATGATCGGCATCAAAGTTTGGAGAGGGCTATGCTGCCTATATATTTTTCTAATTATGCTCAGCAGGATATACATACATTTACAAAATTATGCTCACTACTCTGTCTTACCACAGAAGTTCTTACAGGTTGGTTTTACTAGCTAAAGACCTTTAGCTAAGCTCTGTAAATTATTCACCTACTCAGATAAAGGCAGATTACACATGCAGTTAATACATAAACCATCACGGTAAATTTTTCCTGAGTTTTACTGAAATATTTTTTACTTGCAATACAGAATTTTGTGTCACCGAATTCTAACTTTTAACGGTAAGACTTTCTTGAATGTATATTGAGAAAATATACATTTATTGAGTGTGTACCATGTGCACAACACTGTACTAGGTGCTCCCAGAAATATAAAGCACAGTTTAGCCTCTAGTCTAACCTTAACTGACTGCATACTGTTAAAATCCAAGATGGAACTCAAAAAGTTTCAAGACAGATTGAAACTATAATCGGAAAAATGATATTGTAACAGTAGTCATTTAATAGGCTTTATTTTAACCCTTCGATTTTTAGTCTTTATTCTTATGGTTTAGTTGATAATGAGCCCATGACACTGGATGTTAGGCAGTCCTGTGATTGTGGCAGATTGTCACCTCCGATTCCTATCTGTTTGGATGATGTTGCTAATCAACTCATTGTTCAGAGGAGGAGTTTACAGTGTAGAGACACAAGTTGGGCACAAGTCAGATACACAAAATTCAATGACCTAGTCAAAAGGACTTAGCCTGTAAGTCAGGCCATTGGGTTTTTGTTCTGTCTTGGTCCCTTACAGACCAAGTTCAACAATTTTCTCTCAGCCTTCATTCTCCCGTGGAAAGAGTTCCTGCTACAATCATGATATCACTTGCTGACCTCACAGGTCAGAAGGGGAATAGCCTATCTCAAAACACTAACACGAAAAATGAAATTACCTGGGACTGGTAGAGTGTACCTGCTGTTCCAGCTATTCAGGAGTCTGAAATGGGAAGATCACTTGAGACTAACCTGGGTTATATAGAAAGACCGCATTTCGATTGTTTAAAAGCAGGGAGAGGGAGTACTATTTGACTAGATGTGGTGAGAGGCTCAATGCAGGCTGGCGGAAGGATACCCGAAGGATTCTGCTGCCAATGGATCATTTAAGACAGACCTACTATGGCGGGGTGCGGTGGCTCACGCCTGTAATCCTAGCACTTTGGGAGGCCGAGGCGGGTGGATCACTTGAGCTCAGGAGTTTGAGACCAGCCTGAGCAAGAGCGAGACCCTGTCTCTAAATATAGCTGGGCTTTGTGGCTGGCTCCAATAGTCCCAGCTACTTGAGAGGCTGAGGCAAGAGGATCGCTTGGGTACAAGAGTTTGAGGTTGCTGTGAGCGGTGATACAACAGCACTCTATCCAAGGTGACAGGAGTGAGACTCTGCCTCAATTAAAAAAAAAAGAGAAAGAGAGAGACCTACTTTGTATTGTCTGTATAGTGAGTCTGACAACAAGGCAGTTCCTTTAGGGTAGTGTCCTCACTTGTTTGAGGGCCTGAGCCACCTGTGTGCAGAAGCTGAGGGAAGGATCTGGCCTCCTGGGAGTTGCCAGTACTGAGTCTTCAGTCACCCTGGTTGGGCAGCCAGGGCTGCTTCTCATTGGTGCAGGCTATTTGTGGCTGTGTGAGTTGGGTTTCCCCAGGGTTTTCTCAGAGTTTTCTTCTGGGCAAACGGTTGTACTGATAATGGGTCTATCACCAGAATTTTCTGGACTGCACAGACCACAGAGTCAGGCTGAACACATAAACTGCTTGGACACAGTCCCTGTCCTTTATTCCAGGAGGAAAAAGAGGGTGACCAAGTCTCAGTGACATGTTAATCAACAGGTTGCCCTGTTCATAGCTTTTTCTGAGCATCTGTTCTCCTAACACTTGCTGATAAGACTGGGCTTTGGGACATGGCCCTGGCCACATCACAGCTGATTTCTGAGAGGTGGCCTGACCTGAGATGGGCCTCTCAGAATCTCTCTGCTCACCAGTCTCTGTTGGGTGTTTGGATTGGGGAGTGCTCTGATGGGAGATTTTGGAAGCTGTAGAGAGAGAAGTGCAGCAGATGTGCAGGAGAAGCATATCCTGGATCCACTGCTATAGGGAGGCTCCTGTCTTTGGAGTTGTCAGCCGCTTATGCTTTTCCACAAGATGCCTGTGGCCTTCAGGAAGCCCCTCTGCCCAAGGTGGCTTACGTGACTTCTCTTTCCTGTAGCCACATGATCGATGGTTAAGATACTTTGTGATTGAACGATGCAAGGCAAAATGAATTGAGAAAATAGTTTAGCAAAAATAAAACTCATTGATTTCAGAGGTCAGAATATAGCTGTGGTACCTGACAGTCCACCCTGCCAGCTAGCCAGTGCACTCAGAGTGTGTGCCAGGGTTTCAGATGGCTCTTGGCTTTGAGTGTAGATATCTGATAAGATCCGCTGGTTTCCCTATGCTCACAAAAGTATGTCCTTGACCATTATCTTGTGTGGGGCACAGGCAGGACTCAGCTATTCTGGTCCCTTCCATGCTCCTTTAAAGAGTAGTCAGTGGGCCGGTCACTTTCAGCTGACACTGT
Source organism: Loris lydekkerianus (assembly GCA_963574355.1). Classification (NCBI taxonomy): domain Eukaryota; kingdom Metazoa; phylum Chordata; class Mammalia; order Primates; family Lorisidae; genus Loris; species Loris lydekkerianus. The sequence goes on from CAUYPK010091396.1 coordinate 20,350, forward strand.
CAGAGGGGAAGGATTTCTGCTTCTTGCCAAAAAGCCTAGCTTTGTAAAATAAATTGCTGATCGTGACTTTTGGGGAAAGTAGAGGCTTATATCAGTGTTCCCTGAGTGGGGGGCTTGATTGCCAAGTTGTACTTCTCTGGACTTCGAATTTGCCTGAGACCACAGCAGTCATATTTGTTTCTAAGGACAATGTAGAAAGAATACAACAGCTTTTAATGCTGCTGCTACACTTGACTATTATGGCCCTGTAGCCTTTTTATTTTTCACTTTCCAGGCCCCCATCCCACCTCTCCCACCCAATGCCCTCCTAGCAACCTCAGAGACCAGAAAGGGATGCTCTGTGGGTGTGTCCTTGATGTGAGATGTGCAATCATAGTGCCCTTTCTGATCCTGTTTCATTATCAAAAGCAAACACCAGATGCCACCGGATTTATATAGTTAATAACAGTTCCACCAATGATGCATCTGTTTTCTGGGAGCAGGAGACTGGGAGTGCTGATAAGGTGTTCACAGAGCCTTTAAATACAAGGTAGAAATGTCACTCATAAGCAATATGTGGAAACTCTTACGCACGTTCAGAGGCGTACAAAATGATGTTTACCTTTAACATTAGGAAAGGCCTCTTGGGAAAAGGGCATCTTGGTTATGCTCTCAGGAGCAGGTAGAACCTGTCTGGGTAGCGCTGAGCCAGGAGAGCCAAGCAGGTAAAACCAGCATGCTTCCTACAGGAGCAAGCTCCATGGCTGTGTTACATTAGGGGGCCAAAAGTGAGGTTTATTTGCCCCTACTTATTTGCCAATCACATAGCAACTAAGGAGCTATACAGTTATTATATAGAAATAGGTTTCTGGTGAAATATGCCATGACTAATAGCACTTTGTTAGACACTTTCTCTTTTTAATCCCAGTGTGCATCAGATTTTTGGACAGAATTGTTTTCTCTATGTGAAAAGTATGAAGGCTGTATCTATAGCTTTTGAGAATTTATTTTTAACCAGGTTTACTGACTCTTAAAGTCAGCCAGGATTTCCAATTCTGGCTGAGAAATGGTAGAGACTACATTTGCCTTCAGCAAATAGAAGTTTTAAAAGAAGAAGGCAAATGCTCCTTCACATACTGTATCCCGCAGCTCGTTTGGGTTGCAACCTCATTACACTGAACAGGACGGTCCTCCTCTTGCTCTTTCTATAACGAAATGACATGGCCCATCACTTCCTTTTGGAGGTCAAAAGAAATGAAATGCAGGGTCTGGGAAAATGGTTTTTCTAATTTCTGTGCTGTTTAAAGCTCTTATTCATCCATGTATGAAAATCCAGGGAGATAATTGGCTAGGAAAATCACAAGGCTTCAGGGATAGTAGTCAGGCTGAGAACAGCTTTTGAACATCAGTGCAATTTAGCCTTTCCTGCTGGCTTCCCATCCATAGGACTTCTGTGCTGTGATTGCCTTTGGAGACTGTAGGGATGCCCAGAAAGCTGTTTACCTTCTGTTGTAACACTTCCCAAGGCAACCACTCCATTTTGGGCTATGACTATTATTAGAAAGTTCTTCCTTGTATTGAGTCAAAAATCTGTTTCCCCATAACTTTCCCTAATGCTGGCTTAAATATAGATTTTTTTTGAGGACTGGCCTAGAAACGTAGCTACTGTTTCCCAAAGAAAATGCATTTTGAGTTCCAAACAAATAATCTTCTGGAACACAGCACGGTTCATAAATTGGAGCATGCCCGGTAGAGAGCCTGAGAGGCATGACCCAGGAAAGAAGGGGAAGGCCAGTGCCTACAGGGTCAGTTTACAGCGTCCATCCCAACCCTTCTATCCTGCCTTCTCCCAGGTTTCCTGGCTGTTGACATCTATAAATGCTGTGGAAATGGGTTTAGGATGCTGGGTTCCTCATAACTCCTTCTTAGGAAGCCTTTAGGCAGTGTAAAGAAAACCAGGTTTCTGTCTACAGCACTCAGCTACTTAGAGGACAGGGTGGGTAATACAGGAGGGAAGAGGAGTCCAGCCCTAGGTTCTGCCCATTGCTGCTTACACTGCCATAGGCTCAGCTGCATTCAAGTTGGACAGAGATGGGTTTGACTCTCGGCTGTACCACTTAGTTAGCAAGTTGCTCAAAGTCACCATCTGAAAGCCTCAGGTTGTCATCCACAAAACAGCGATTAAGAATAAATGGGATGAGGCCGGGCCCAGTGGCTCACACCTATAATCCTAACACTCTGGGAGACTAAGGCAGGTAGATTGCTTGAGCTCAAGAGTTCCAGACCAGCCTGTGCAAGAACAAGACCCTGTCTCTACTAAAAGTAGAAAAACTAGCCAGGTGTTGTGGCAGGTGCCTGTAGTCTCAGCCACTCAGGAGGCTGAGGCAGAAGTTTGCCTAAGAGTTTGAAGTTGCTGTGAGCCCAGAGTGACAGAGTAAGAGTAAGACTCTGTCTTAAAAAAAAAAAAAAAAAAAAAAGGAGAAGACAATAAATGTGATGAAGTATGTAAAGAGCACAGTACCGCCCAATAAATGTTGTTTTGACACACACATACATGGTTAACTGTATTCCAGACCACAGTCTGTGTTCATGAACAATCAAAGCCCCCTCCCATGGTGTGGAGTGAGCAGACACGATGTCACCTGCCTTAGCTGGTGACTCATCCTGTTGCTTTTGGCCAGAGCTAGGTTCAAAGTCAGATGATTCCACAGCTTCAAAGTGGGTTCATATATATATTGCTGCTGTGGCCTCTTGGGCCCAAACGAGAGTCATTCACTTTCTGAAATGATTTTTTCCAGAATGTACTTGATAGAAAAAAAAAGTACTCAAGACACTACATTTTTCTATTTGCATGTCAGATTTCATGTTGGTTCTCTTATAGGTATGTGCATGATACCTGAGATGGTGAACATTGCTGGTTGATCATGCCTTACACGTGAGGATATTTATTCCTCATCTTGTCCTTTAAAGTAGCAAATTACAGCTTGGAGTGGAACTTGTTTTCATTTATATATATTTGCCTATGTGAAAGAGGAAAATAATGTCTAGTATTTTAAAATTAATTAGGGCAGGTTTTCTTTTTTAACTGTGGCAGTCAAATTCTCAGGGTTGTTTCAATGACAAATCAGTGCCAAGGTGAACAACACTGGCTAAGGAGCTCTTCTTATAGAAGAGTTAGGAATAGAGGGTTGGGGAGAAAGGACCTGCTACAGGCAGGCTAAAGACCACATCAAGGGCTTTGAGTACCTGTTCTGCCACTCAGTAGTAATGACCTCAGGCATGTTTCATAGGGTTGTTAGGAAAATTGAGCCAGTCAGGGGGAAGGAACGTGCAGCTTTAAGGCCTCATGTGGCCCTTCTAATCCCCAAGTACCTTTTTTAAAAAGGATTTGCTCTGTAAAATTTGGATTCAGTCAAAAGGCTGCACTCAAGATCCAGATGGCCACATGTGGCCCCAAGGCCACAGGTTGAAAGCATTAAAGCACTTAGCATAGTGCTTAGTATTTAGTAAGTACCCAAGTTGTATGGTTTTTAAAAGAGAGAGAAAGGAATATTTTTTTTTTTTTTTTTTTTTTTTTTTTATTGTTGGAGATTCATTGAGGGTACAAGAAACCAGGTTACACTGATTGCATTTGTTAGGTAAAGTCCCTCTTCCAATTGTGCCTTGCCCCCAAAAGGTGTGGCACACACTGAAACCCCACCCCCCTCCCTTCTTCCCTCTCTCTGCTCTTCCTTTCACCCAGAGAGAAAGAAATCTTACTGG
>CAUYPK010091400.1:0-14191 GCA_963574355.1 Loris lydekkerianus
GCAGAGTGATCTTACCTGTCTTTGGGTACTATGAATGTAATCCACTGTGCAGCCTCTCCATATCCTGTCTTAGGTTGTCCCAGTTTTGGGAATCTTACCCGTCATTGGTGCTATGGAGGGCGGTGAAGAATAATAGTTAGATTCTTGGTTAATGAGCCGGTGATATCGGACCTCGACCTAATTTAACTGCCTCTAACCTTTTTTAAGGATACAGGGCCCAAAGGTGAAGGGTAAATAAGGGTAGCAGAGGAAGAAGGTAGGGTAAAAAACCATGTAGGCCCGTCCACAGGGGATTTTCAAAAATTTATTTTCTTCTCTTTTCTAGACCTTCTTGGAGTGTTTTGATCTTGTTTTGCATAATCTCAGATCTGTTGGCATAAAAGTAGCACTTCTCCTGCAAAAATAAACAGATGCCTCCCTTTTTGGCAGTTAATAGGTCTAATCCCCTTCTCGTTGGGGCAAGTATTTAACTTTGAGAAATCGCCATACTCTTTTTCATAGAGGTTATACTAATTTATATTTCTATTGATAGTGTGTAAACATTTCACTTTACCCACATTTTCACCTACATCTGTTGTATTTTTGTCTTTTTAATGATATCCATTCTGATTATGTAAGGTGATATTTCATTATGGTATTAATTTGCTTTTTCCTGATGATAGTGATGTTCGACAATTTTTCATATACTTTTTGGCCATATGTTTGTTTTCTTTTGAAAAATGTTCATGACTTCACCTCACTTTTTAATGAGGTTTATTTTCTGTTGTAGTTGTTACTCCTGTTGAGTTGGTTTGAGTTCCTTGTAAATTCTGGATAATTGTTACCTGTTGTATATACAGTTTGCAGATAATTTCTCCCATTCCACAGGTAGTCTGCTCAGTCAGTTGATAATTCCTTTTCCTTGCCCCAGTTAATTAAGCCTTATTTGTCTATTTTTGCTTTTGTCCCTTTGAAGTCATAGTTGTGAGTTCTTTGCCTAGACCAATCTCCAGAAGAGATTTCATCAAATACTTTTATGGTTTTAGGTGTTGATTTGGGGGCACAGTTTCTTCTGCATATGGCTATCTAATTTTCCCAGCATCATTCATGAAAAAGGATATTCTTTCAAAACACCATGCATGGTCTAGTTGACTTTTTCTGAGACCAGTTGGTTGTAATTATGGGGCTTTGTTTCTGGGTATTTTATTATGTTCCTTTGACCTATTTGTCTATTTTTATATCAATTTTGTATTATTTTGCTTACTCTAGCCTTCTAGTATAATTTGACGTCAGGGAATGTGATGTCTCCAGCTTTTTTATTTTTGCTCAAGTTTTCTTTGGCTACTTGAGCTCTTCTGTGGTTCCACATAAACTTTAGAATTGCTTTATGTAATTCTATGAAAAATGATGTTGGTATTTAGATAGAGATTGCACTGAAACTGTAAACTGCTTTAGGAAATACAGTTATTTTAACAATGTTAATTCTTTCCACCCATGAGCATGGGGTGATTTTCCATTGGTTGTGTCATATACAATTTCTTTTATCTGTGTTTTATAATTTACTTGTGAAGATATTTCATAACCTTGGTTGAATTTATGCCTATATATTTTATCTTTTTTGACAGCTGTTATAAATGGAATTGCCCTCTTAATTTAATTCTCAGCTAGATCATTGTTGGTGTATAGAAATGCTTCTGTTTTCTATGTGTTAATTTTGTGTCCTGAAACTATTCAGAATTCATTTATCAAATCTAAGAGTTTTGGGTAGAGTCTTTCAAATATTCTAGGTTTTAGATCATAACATCTTATCATCAGTAAACAGGAACAATATGGTTTCCTTTTTTCCAATTTAGATGACTTTCATTTCTTTCTCTTGCCTGATTGCTCTGGAAAGGACTTCCAATGCTATGTTGACTAGAAGTGGTGAGAGTCGGCATCCTTACCATGTTCCAGTTCTTAGGGGCCTCCCTTTGTAGTATTTTGATTGTATATTTGTCATATATGGCCTTTACTATTTTGAAGCATGTTCCTTCAATGCCTAGTGTGAAGAGAATATTTATCATTAAGCCATGCTGAATTTGCTTTTTCTGCATCTATTGAGATGATCAAAGGGTAGTTATCCTAAGTTTTGTTTAGGGGATTTATCTTATTGGTTGATTCCCAATAAACCAGGGATTTAAGGATCCATGCATCCCTGGTATCAAACTCACTAAATCATAATGCATCATCTTTATGATATGCTGTTGGATTAAATTTTCTGGTATTTTCTTGAGGATTTTTGTATCTATATTCATCATGGATATTGAGCTATAGTTTTATTTTTTGTGTGTGTTCTTTCCTGGCTTTGGTATCAGGTGAGACTGATGTCCTGGAATAAGTTGGGGATAATTCCTCTTCCTCCATTTTGTGGAATAGATTTAGAAGAATTGGTATTAGTTTTTTTTTTTTGGTGTTTGGTAAAATTTGGCTATTAATTCATCTGGTACTGAGATTTTTTGAAAGGGAGATTTTTTATTATTACTGTTTTAATGTTACTATGCGTTATTAGTCTGCTCAGAAATTCTGTTTCATACTGGTTTAAACTTGGAAGGTTGTGTGTTTCTAGTATTCATCCATTTTCTTGGTTTTCTAGTTTCTGAGCTTATAGTTGTTTCTACTAGTCTCTGATGATCTTCTATGATCTTTTTACTTTTTGATGAAGGCATTTCTTGCTATAAGCCTTCTTCTTACCACTGCCTTTGTTATATCTTATAGGTGTTGGTATATTCTGTTTTCATTTTTTTCAAATATTTTAAAAAATTTATCTCTTAATTGCTTTGTTTTGTCAGTGATCATTCAGGAGCATTCTGTTTAATTTCCATGTATTTTCATAGTTTCTGAAGTTTGTGTGTGTGTATTGATTTTTAGCATCATTCCATTGGGGTCTGAGAAGATACTTGATATAACTTTGGTATTTTTAATCTATTAAGACTTGTTTTGTGGCCTAACATGTAATCTTTCTTTGACTTGTGGCATGTACTGATGAAACGAATGTATATGAAGTCTCTTTGGTCTAATGTACATTTTAATTACAACTTTTTTGTTGATCTTCTGTCTTGTTGATCTCTAGTGTTGTGAGGGGAATGTTGCAGTCACCCACTATTATTGTGTGTTTATGTGTCTCCTTCCTTAGCACTATAATTAATAGTTTTCTGAATCTAGGAGCCCCTATATTGGTTGCATGTATATTTAGGAATTGCTGAGTTGATCCTTTATCATTATATAATTATTTTCTTTGTCTTTTACTACTGTTTTTAATTTAAATTTGTTTCATCTGAAGTAAGTATAGCTACTTTTGCTCACTTTTGGTTTACATTTGCATGGAATATCTTTTTCTATTCTTTTACTTTCATCTCTACATGTCTGTATAAGCAAACTGATTTTCTTTTGAGCAGTATATTGTTAGATCATATTTTTAAATTCATTTTGCCAATCTGTCTACTTTGAGTGGGGCATTTAACCCCTGTATATTCAAATTTATTATTGATAAGAGAGGTTTAATTCTTGTCATAGCTAATTGTTTTCTCATTGTTTTATAAATTCTTTATTTTTCATTCTTTTTAAAAATTTTTGTTTGATGAAATTATATCATGTGTTATTTGTACCTTTTCTCTTCCTTTTTGTGTGATTATTTTATGAGACCTGAAAATGGTATTTCTGTTTTTTTTTTTTTTTTTTGTGTGTGTGTGTGTGTGTGTGTGTGTGTAACAGTCAATATCTACTTTTTGTTTCTGTGTTTAAGATCTCTTTGAACCTTTCCTATAGGGCTGATCTAGTAGTAACAAATTTCTTTAGTGGTTGCTTATCTGTGAAAGATTTTATTTCTCCTTCATTTACAAAATTTATTCTAGAAATATATACAATTCTTGTTTAATTCCTTTTTACTTTTTTTACTTTGAAAATGCCATTGCAGTCTTTTCTGGCCTGTAAGGATTTTGCTAAAAAGCCCACTGTTAGTCTGATGGGGTTTCCTTTACAGGTGACAAGATGCTTTTCTCCTGATAATTTTAATTCTTTCTTTCACTTTGGCTTTAGATATTCTGAATATAGAATGTCATGGTGAAGTCCTTTTTGCATTATATTCTGCCTAGGCATCTCTGGCCCTCTTTTATTTGAATGTCTAAACTTCTTTTTGGGTTTGAGAAGTTTTCATTGATTATTTTCTTAGGTAATTCTTCTAAATTTTTTGATCTCTCTTCCCCTTCAGGATGCATATTGATAATTCGTAAGTTTGGTTGCTTTATGCAGTCCCTGGAGTCTTGGATGCTTTTTGTATTCTTTTTTTATTTCCTTTCTCCTCATTTTTGTCTAAATTGATTCAAATGACTTATATTTAAGTTCTGAAGTTTGTTTATCTGCTTTGTCTAGCTTGTTATTAAAGTTTGCAAATGTTATGTGAGCCACTCTTACTGAAAGTTAGATGATACCTCAAAGTGGTTTTGATTAGCATTTCTCTGATGATTAAAGATGATGAACATTTTTTCATATGTCTGTAGGCCATGCACCTATCTTCTTCAGAGAAGCTTCTGTTCAAGTCCCTTGCCCCCAGTGAAATGGGATTACTTGTTATTTTATTATTAAAAAGTTTAAGTTCTCTGTGGAGTCTGTTTATCAAACCTTTGTCAGAAACATAACCGGCTCACACAATAAAATCCCCAAACTATAGATCTTGGCATGGATGTGGAGAAAAGGGAACACTTCTTCACTGCTGGTGGGAATGCAAGCTAATACATTCCTTTTGGAAAGAAGTATGGAGAATACTCAAGGATCTAAAAGTAGACCTGCCATTCGATCCTGCAATTCCTCCATGAGGAGTATATCCAAAAGACCAAAAATCACTTTATAACAAAGATATTTGCATCAGATTGTTCATTGCAGCTCAATTCATAATAGCCAAGTCACGGAAGAAGCCTAAGTGCCCATCGACCCATGAATGGATTAATCAATTGTGGTATATGTATACCATGAAATATTATGCAGCCTTAAAAAAGATGGAGACTTTACCTCTTTTCTGTTTATATGGATGGAGGCAGAACATATCCCACTTAGTAAAGTATCTGAAGAATGGAGGAAAAAGTATCCAGTGTACTCAGTACTATTACAAAACCAATTTATAATCATTCACACTTTCATATAAAGAATAGATCACAACTATGCCCCAGAATGAAAAAGGAAGGGGGAGATGGGAGGGGAGGGTGAATGGTGGAATCACATCTATGGTACATAATGCCAGGGTACAAAATGCAAAGATCTATTAAGTATAGAGTATAAATGTATTATCACAATAAATAAGTAAATGAAGTGAGGGATATATCAACCAGTACAATGTAAGCACTCCAAATTGTCTATGAAATCAGCACATTGTACCCCATAAATGCATGATCTACCTCTTTATGATTTAACTTAAAAAGTTTGAAAATGTATTTGATATTTATTTTAATGAGTTTTTCAGTTCCAGAATTTTTTATTTAATTTATTTTTAAAGACATGAATTTACCAAGACGCCTTGGTAAATTTCTCATTCATAACCTGTATTAATTTTGTGATTTTATATATTGTGATTTTTTTTATATACTTTTAATATAGATTTCCCTTGTACCACATTGAGCTTCTTTATAATCAATATTTTGAATTCTTTGGCATTTTTAGGAGCTCTTTTTGATTGGGATTTGTTGCTGGACAATTGTTGTCCTTTAGTGGTGTCATATTTCTTGCTTTTTTGTGTTTCCTGTGTTATTATATTTATATTGTATATCTGGTATAACAGTCACTTCTTTCAATTTTTTTGAAATTGCATTCATAGGAGATAATTTTTTTTCTGAAATATATATATAAATTTCATTTGCTGAGTATAACATTTGGACTTTGGTTTTGGGTGCATGCAATAATGTGCTCTTCATCTGATTTCTTCAACAGTATATAGGCTCAGTGGTATCTATGGTTTCCTTTGTAGCTTAGGGAACATTTAATGATTGAGGCTGTGGGGAAGTTTTCCTGGGAATGTAGACACCAATTGAACCAGTCTTTGGGGCCTGGTGGTGGCTGTAATTAGCAAAGCATGCCTATTTTTAAGCCCCCCAAATAGCTAATGCAAGCAAGAGTATTAGTGGGTCTTGGACAACCAATTCTTGGTCCTCTAGCTTTCTCGCTCTAAAGCTAATAGTAGGAGTAGTGGACTGGATGTGTAGGCAGGTTCTCAGCACCCATGATATTTAGTGTGATGTGGGTGATGGCAGTATTGGTAGTGAAGCAACCCACTGTAACAAAAAGGGCCCATGTTGGCATTGTTAATAGCCTCAATGGGTTGGGCAGGCTAGTCTGCAGCCCCACAGCCATGTTTAGTAAGGTAACATATGGTTCTAGCTCTGTTTAGGAGAACTTAGTCATCCCAGTCCTTCCTTTACTGTGTGGCTCTCAAAGGTACCAAGAGATAAGTAAGCTTCAGTGACTGCCAGTACAACTTATATTCCTCCTCCTCTGCTGGAGGCAGCATCGATAGTGGTGATCAATTCAATCTGGGGTCATTACTGGCCTCTCTGACAAACTCCAGCAAGAGCAAGACAGCCAGCTGCTTCATAAGAAGCCTGAGGATGGGACTTAGAACAGGGTTAAACACCAGTAGTGGCCCTGGGTGTGAGTCTGTTTGTACCAGGTTTAGTTTGTGTTGCCAGTTAGCCATGAATAGGATGTACATAAGTCTTTTGCTATAACCAGAGTTCAAGACAGTCTGGACTGACTATGTAAATTTGGCACTTATTGGGATATATTATTGATATATAAAATCTTGACATTTGGATTGACTATGATGTATTTACATAGATAAAAACAATGAAGAATGAGGTTATATAGTTTTCTTTTTAAGAAAGGAGAAATATAGTCTATTTATATGCTGATGGGAATAATCCAGTGGAGAGGGAATAATTGTTACCAAGCAAGAGAGAAGAACAATTTCTAGAACAATGTTCTTGAGTAAGCAGGAGACATAGTATCAAATCCAAGGTGAGGGGGTTGTTTGAAGGCATAGAAACCTTATCTATGGTAGTAGAGAAGAAGGTCATAGGGATGTAGTGGATATAGTTATGAGAATTTGTAATGCTTGCATTTTTTCAGTGAAATAAGAAGTAAGGACAGATGCTAAGTATGAACAGAATGAAAGGGGTGGTTGCTAAAAATTCAATAGGAGAATTAATGACATCATTATCGGACATTAATTATTCTGGGAAAGTGGATATTATTATTGATTAGCATTATAGCCAGTTTAGGTTCCCATGGGCATTAAGTTAAAGTCATACTGGTCAACAGAAATCTAGCAATTTTCTTTTCTTTTCTTTTCTTTTCTTTTCTTTTCTTTTCTTTCTTGCTTTCTTTTATTCTTTCTTTCTTTTTTTTTTTTTTTTTGCTTTGTGGATATAGGCATAGATGAGTATAAGGATATGATCCAGCATCCAAGATCTTTGAAGAAAGAGGGAGCATTGGTTGATGACTGGTATATTTGATAACAGGAAATTCAAAGTTGGTTATTTGAGGGAGAAAGAATGTTTAAAACACAGCAAAAGGAAGCAAGTGCTGCATAGGTACCCAGCTTCATGTGCAGGGATAGATCAATGTTAGAGACAAAAATGTGACTCCAAGAACAAGAGAAATCAGAGAAGCAAGGACCATTTACTGTGAGCATGAAAAGATACAGTGGAAGAGTACTAGAGGGAGGTTTGATGAAGGAGAAAGAATGAGGATTATAAAGCCTTGTGGAGACAGAGTTTAGGAGATACACCTGGTCCAGCAGCCTGGGTTTCCTATGGTGATAGATACAAAATGCACAAAAGGAATTGGTTTCTGTGCATATGAGCAGAGAATAATGGTGAGGCTATGAGTGCTAGATAGAGATTGGACGTGTGTCTAGGGGCCCCTCTTCACCTTGTGCAATGAAGGAGGAGATGCAGAAAGCCCCTGGTTTATGGGGCTCAGTGAAATGCAACTTTTTAGCTACCTTTTATGGTTCAAGTTTTGTTCATTTTCCTAGATTATTGACTCTCTTGTTTTGAAAATTTCTCTTTTATTATTTTAAAATTTATAAATGTAAAATAAATAACCACATCAGAAAACCATCCAGTAGATATTTGTTTCTTCTTATCATGCCAGCTACTGTCAGGCATACAGAAGTTATAAAACATGGCACTTGATCGCAGGAAAATGATGATTGATTTGTGAAAATACCGTATATACTCGAGTATAAGCTGAGTTTTTTCGGCACAAATTTTGTGCCGAGTTCGGGTTTTTCGGCACAAATTTTGTGCCGGAAAAAACTCGGCTTATACTCAAGTATATACAGTAACACATTATGTACAACATCTTCATACATTATTTATATACACAATTTACATGCAATTCAACAAACTTTTTATTACATGTCTACTTTTTACTATGTAGCATGTGCAGCATTATTGGTGAACAATATTATGCAGTCCTTGCTTTGGGGAATCTTAATGAAAAAGATAGCTGTATCATGACATAGAAAGCCTGAAATTAATGCAGTACAATTCCACAGGAAGGAAATCACTCCCAATTGGGAGAATTTAAGAAAGCCATCAAAAGCCCTAACATTTGATATTGGTGATCAAGGATGGATAGGTATTCAACAAATGGGGAGAATGGATGGTAGCAGTAAAGACCAGAATATATGGCATGTAATTTAGTATTAATTTTATATTATTCAAAATATATACAAAAGCTTTAAAAATATTTGTATAGCTAAGCTGTTCAAGGATGAAACAGGTAATAAACTGGGCATCATGGGTTGGAGCTTTTAAACTGAATGTAAATTTTAATTATTTTATTCTGGAATAATTATTTCCCTCAAAGGTAATTGCCAATATAATAACTGTAAATATTTATTCATTACTTAGCGGCCCTGTGGCAAGCTGAACACTTTACACATGACGTCTCATTTTATCCTCAAACACCAATGAAAGTTGTAGAGTGGTCAAGGAAGTTATTTAAGGTTACTTGATTCATGAGCTCTATGGCAGGACCTGATCATATCTGTTGGATTCTAGGGGCATTTTACTCAGAAAAACACTCATCAAATGATTAATTGGCTTCAAACAAACTTAACCTGAATTGGTGAATTAAATTAAGTGAGGTTGGATGTTCAGGCAACCTGGTTGGATCCCATCTTTTGCTCTGGCTAGCTGTATGAACTTAGGTATATTATTTTATTTCTAACATTAATTTTTTCATCTATCAAATGTGAATAATAATGGTTCAGTATCACAGGACTGATGTGATGATTAAATGAAAAAATAGTTTTTGTTAGCATTATCTGAATTAATCCTACCATTGCTCACCTACAATTAATTACTGGATGTAAATAAAATCATAAGACTCAACTTAAATTTAGTATTTCCTTACATTTGTAATAATGTTTCATGGCCAATCAGCAACTTTGACTGATTATTTTTCCAAAGGAAGATAGTTTAATGGCCAAAAAACTTGTGAAAAAATGCTCAACATCTTTAATCATTAGGGAAATTCAAATAAAAACCACCATTAGATACCATCTAACTTTAGTGATGCTTTGACTGATTTTAAAAGTGTCAATGGGTTTCAAGTCAGATAGTCCACTTATGATTATATATAGCCAAATAAAAAATGAGAAGGTTTTTAGGATTCAAATAATTTTGAAAGAACTTTCCAGGTAGTGTAGTGTTTATGATAAGATTTTCATTTTATATTTGTCTTTAGATTATCAGAAATTATTATTTTTTTCTTTTCTAATGGATACATAATGTATATGCATAATTTGGAGGTACATGGGATAATTTAATACATTCATATAATTTGTGAAGTTCAAATCAGCATACTTAGAATATTCATCACCTTGAATATTTGTCTTTTCATCATGGTAGAAACATTAAAATTATTCTTTTAACTATTTTTAAATGTGCACTAGATTACTGAAAATTATAACCACCCTACTAATCTATCAAACATTTGTCTTTTGTGCTTGGCTTATTTCACTTACCATAGTGTCTTCCAATTCCATTGATATTGACAAAAATGACAGAATTTCACTCTCTTTTAATGGCTAAGTAATATTCCATTATGTACATATACCATATTTCCTTTATGCATTCATCTATTAGTGAACACTTGGATTGAATCCATATCTTGCTGTCCTGAATAATGGTGCAATGAAAATGGGAGTATAGATACTTCTTCAATAAAGATTTTCTTTCTTTGGGGTATACATCCTTTGGATAATACTCAGCAGGGGAATTTCTCCTAGGGCTTTTTTTTTTTGAGGAATCACCATACTATTTTGCATACTAACTGTACTAATTTACATTCTGATCGACAGAGTATAAGGCATTCTTTTTCTCCACACTTCCCAGCATCCATTATTGATTGTCTTTCTGATTAAAGCCATTTAAACTAAGGTGAGATGATATCTCATTATGATTTTGATCTGCATATCCTTGATGATTAGTGATGATGAGCATTTGTTAATATAGTTATTAGCTTTTTTAATGTCTTCTTTTTAGAAATGTCTATTTAGGTCTTTTCCCCATTTTTAATTAATTATTGCTATTTTTGCTGTTGAGATTTTTGAACTCCTTACATTTTTTTTTATTAAATCTTTGCAAGGTGCTTAGCTTGTAAATATTTTCTCCCATTCTGTGTGTTATCTCTTCACTTTGCTTATTATTTTCTTGACTGCGCAGAAGTCTTTTAGCTTTTATACTGTTGGTAGGAATGTGAATTAGTACAACCTCTTTGGAAAACAGAATGGAGATATCTCAAATAAAAACAACTAAAAATAGAATGCCTGTGGCTCAAGGAGTAGGGTGCCAGCCACCTATACAGGGGATGGCAGGTTCAAAAAAATAATAATAATTAGAGCTATCATATGTTTGCCTACTTGCTTTAATTTAATAGAATTTATTTGAGCACTAAAGGATTCATGAAGCAGGCAGCAGTCAAAAGTGGGAAAGTTTCAGTGAGCTCCACTTCAGCAGCAGTGGGATTTTATATGCTGAATTCAGAACCAAAATAAAGAAGCTACCTGTTTGACCACAGCCTGGCATTTGCTATATTTGTGTATAATCCAGTGGAAAATCTTTAGTTAGAGGCTAATTGGTATTTGTTGATCAGCTAAGCTTGAGTGTTTTATTATTATTATTTATATTGGGCTTTAATTAATTAATTATTAATATTGTTGTTATTGTCCATGGCCTTAGGAATTCTATCCTCTATGTCCTTTGCATCTCAGTTCCCCACCTCAAACCACAGTAGAAAACATAGATCAATGGTAAATGTTCCATATGTTCAATGCCAGGCAAATTGGAGGGCAAGTTCTTGAATTTTGAAGTTTGATTCCCTTACCATTTGCTCAGAGCTTTTCCCATCTCTCTAACCCTGGAAACAGTCTCCTCTTCATATTTGATTGAGTTCTGGGATATTGCTGTATATTTGTTTTTGGTATAGGTGGACAAAGCCAGCTTGCTTCAATGCCACCATTTTGAAACTGAATGTCTGTTTGCTTTATAATAAGAAAACTTAAGCATTGTATTATGATTGTATATTGTGTCTATAAATATATTTTATGGGTCATAATGATGCTAGTTTCAGAAATTTACCTCTACTTCATTGATTTTGACTTGTTCTAATGAATCTTAGTGAAAATTTAGAAAATAAAATTTACTTTATAGCATAAAAAGAAAACCATATATTAAAAACAAGGTAATTATTTCAAAGCAATATGTGATGCACTTAAATGTCAATAATTACCATACTGACAATTATTATAAAATCATGAAATATTTTATTTATTCTGAAAATATTAACTTCCTTTTTGGTATAATTTCAACATGCACTGTTTGCAAAATGTTCCATACCTTATAGCCAGGATAGACACTTTAAATTCCAATGGGAAACAAACACACAAAAGTAAAATAAATAAGTTTTTTAATATATTTTGGATATATTTCCATAATAGAAAGATATATTCCATTATATTTTTATATTATGGAATAGTTTGAAGAAAAGAAAGCGAAAAGAAACTTCTTTCTTTGCCATTAAGTAGAGAAAATTTTTATTTTACTTTATTTTAGGATATAAAAAGTATAAGTTTATTTGATATTAGAAAAAGGGAAGCATGTGGGGGGGAAAAGATGAGAAAGAAGAAGAAGGGAGCCAAGAATAGGAAGTAAGAGAAGGGAAGATGGTGGGGGGAGAAAAGAAGGGAGAGAATGGCATGGCATCCCTAAAAAGGAAGGGGAAAATGCCAGCCTCAAATTTTTATTAAAAAACATAATTTTTAGATAGGGATTAAAGATGGCGGCTGAGTAATAGCTTCCCTGTAACTGGGCACAGCGAGTCTGGGGAGATAAGACTCCAGGCATCTCTGGCTGGTGGGATCTGCCTATGATCATCCCTTTGAGGATATAGGGAGCCAGCAAGGAACTTCTGGACCCCAGGAGGAGGACAAAAACAGTGGAAAACTGGCAAGTGGCTGTGTGTGTTCGATTGACCTAATCACGCCAGCAACCGTGAGTACAAGCAGCAGTGAGACTGCAAACCGGAAAGGCCTTACCTGCAAACTGTTTTGGTGTTCTTGAACTTGGCACTCAGTTGAGCTTCCTTGGGGAGAGCTTGAGCAGGTGTGTGGAGAACATTGGGCATTGTCTGGGGCCCCAGAATGAGCCACTGAGCTGTGCGAAGTAAGCCATTGTGAAAGAACTGCTCTGGCAAGCTCCGCCCTCAGGGTCACAAAGCAAGGATCGGGCGGGACAAAGTAACCTAGTGACTGAGCAGCCTAAAGGTGGGGACTGAGCTGCCTTACAGCCTTAATCCTTAGGGGCAGAGGGAGGCAGTTTTGGCACACTGGAGCCTTGAGATGTTGTCCTGGGTAGAGTGCCGTGACATCACAGCTCATAGCAACCTCAAACTCCTGGGCTTGGCGCCGCCCAGACCTCCATAAGAGCTGTGCAGTGACCCCCGACCAGTGACCCACACCCACCAGGCCTCTGCATTCCCTGACCAAGAACTGTGGGAGCCACGCAACACTGCATCCTCCCTCCTGTGTCCTCCAAGCTTCCACACTAGCCCGCTCATCTGCCCAGGGACCCTGGTAGTTGTGTGCCCTCTGGAGCCCTCCCTGCCTCTGCACAGAGCCCTTCTCCTGGCAAGAGACTGCTGGAGCCTTGGGTTCTCTGTGCCAAAGTCATTGGGCGGCAGTCACTCCCAGAATTGTATGCACCACCCCCAGCCCTGTTGCTGGATCCGGGTGTGTTACACACCAGAGCTGCTTTCACAACCAGAACTCCCTAGCTAGAGCAGCCCCAGAGGAAGTACACAGGGTCACTTCCTGCAAAGATCCAGCAACAATAGCGTGATCCCACTGGGCTCTAATCTTGAAGAGACACCCCCCCCCAACTCTGAGGATGGCCAGAGGCAATGGTGAAAAACAATCATGAGGCGAAATCAACAGAAAAACTCTGGAAATATGAATAATCAGAGTAGATCAACTCCCCCAAGGATCAATGGGGCAGAAACAGCACAAGATCCCATGCACAAACAAATAGCTCAGATGTCAGAAACTGAATTTAGGATCTGGATAGCAAATAACATTGAATCAAAACTCCAAAAGTTATCTCAAGAATGCAATGGATTCAAAGAGCAAATGACCAAAGATTTTGACACATTGAGACAAGAAGTTGCATCCCTCAAACATCTGAGAAACACAGTAGACTCCCTCAGTAACAGAATGGAGCAAGCAGAAGAAAGGATTTCTGACATTGAAGACAAAGCTTTCGAATGCTCCAGAACCCTCAAAGAAGAAGATAAATGGAAAGCAAAAACAGACCACTCTCTCAGAGAGCTCTGGGATAATTAGAAGAAAATCAATATTCATCTTATAGGTATCCCTGAAAAATGACAAAGTGGCTTCACAAGGCAGAGTCTCTTCTCCATGAGATTATGAAGGACAACTTTCCAAACATGCCAAGGGATTCCGAAATTCAGATAGCAGACAGTTTCAGAACTCCAGCACGACTCAACCCAAATAAGACATCCCCCAGACACATCATAATCAATTTCACTAAAGTTAATATGAAGGATAAAATTCTGAAAGCTGCCAGACGAAAGAAAACCATTACCTACAAGGGGAAGAATA
>CAUYPK010091401.1:0-36032 GCA_963574355.1 Loris lydekkerianus
GGAGCTGGAACATATTCTTCTTAGTAAAGTATCTCAAGAATGGAAGAAAAAGTATCCAATGTACTCAGCCCTACTATGAAACTAATTTAGGGCTTTCACATGAAAGCTATGACCCAGTTACAACCTAAGAATAGGGGGAAGGGGAAAAGGGAGGGGGAAGGTGGAGGGAGGGAGGGGGATTGGTGGGATTACACCTGCAGTGCATCTTACAAGGGTATATGTGAAACTTGGTAGATGTGGAATGTAGATGTCTTGGCACAATAACTGGGAAAATTCCAGGAAGGCTGTGTTGACCAGTGTGATGAAAATGTGTCAAATGGTCTATGAAGCTAGTGTATGATGCCCCATGATCATATCAATGTACATAGCTATGATTTAATAAAAAAAAAAAAAAAAAGAAAAGCCATCAAAAAGCATGCAAATGACATGAACGGACATTTTTCAAAAGAAGATATACAAATGACCAACAAACATGATAAAATGCTTAACATCACTAATTGTCAGAGATACATCAAAACCACAATGAGATAACACCTTACCCCAATCAGAATGGCCATTTTTAAAGGGTCAAAACGCAATAGATTTTGGCATAGGTATAGCAAAAAGGGAAGACTTATACATTCTTTGTGGGAATATAAGTTAGTTCTACCTCTATGGAAAACAGTACAGAGATTCCTCAAATTACTAAAAGTAGACCTACCATTCAATCCAGCAGTCCCACTGCTGAGTATCTACTTGAAGGAAAAGAAGACGTTATTTCAAAAAGATATCTGCACTTATATGATTATTGCAACACAATTCACAATAGCAAAGATAGGGAATCAATCTCAGTGTCCACTAGGTGATTAATGGATAAAAAAATATTTTACACTAACTGAAATACTGCTCAGCCATAACAAAGAATGAAATAATGTCTTTTGCCGTAACTTGAGTGGAACTGGAGGCCATTATTCTAAGTAACTCAGATATCAAAAATCAAGTACCATATGTTCTCACTCACAAGTGGAAACCAAACTATGACTATACATGAGCATACAGAGTGGTATAATAGTGAATATAATGTCCAAACATGGCAGGCGTGAGGGGACTCGGGATGAAAAATTACATCAGGTTCAATGTACACTACTTGCATAATGAGTACACTAAAAGCCCAGACCTCACTCCTATTCAATATATCCATGTAACAAAACCTCAAATGAAAGCTATAACCCAATTATAACATAAGAATATGGGGAAGGGGAAGGGGTGGGAAGATGGGTGGAGGGAGGGTGATTGGTGGGATCACACCGATGGTGCATCTTACAAGGGTACATGTGAAACTTATTAAATGTAGAATATAAATATCTTAAAACAATAACTAAGAAACACCAGGAAGGCTATGTTAACCAGTGTGATGAAAATATGTCAATTGGTATATAAAACCAGTGTTTGGTGCCCCATGATTGCATTAATGTACACAGCTATGATTTAATAATAAATAAATAACCTCATTTGTACCCCCTAAATATGTTGAAATTTTACAAAGAATAACATCATGCTTTTCACCTGTGTGTGTATGTGTGTGTGTGTGTGTGCTCTGTGTATACAGACACACACACACACATACATATATGCAGGGTATCCATAAAGTCTGTGTATAAATTCTTGAAGACTATACAGCAAAATGTTAGGGTTTCTAATAACTCTATGGGGACAGGGAATTTCGCATCTCTAATGCCCCAAACACTGCCTAACACATAGAACACATTGAATGGGTATTTATAAAATTTGTGAATAAATGGTTATATGTAAATATGGAATTACTAATTATCCCTTTGCTTCTCCTTATTTTTTTTTCTTTTTTTTTCTTTTTTTTTTATTAAATCATAGCTGTGTACATTGATATGATCATGGGGCATCATATACTAGCTTCATAAACCATTTGACACATTTTTTAATTATGGCATAATGTTCATGAATTACTTCCTCGGTGAAAGTCTACTATTTTTTTTTAATTTTGAGAATAATATCTTAGAGTTGCTATTAGTTGTTTTCTAGTGTCCCAGAAGTGGTAAAAATAAAACAAGTTAATAAAACAAAAATTATAGGTGAAAGCAAAAGTATTCTAAAAAAATTATTTCTCTGAATATTTGGGAAACTTTTACTTTCTAACGAACATACTGATGTTGACACTCGATGCTGGTGATATTTTAATTTAGGGATGAATGTATCTGTTTTCAAATCACAGTGGCTTTTTTTAAAAAAACTACTAAAAAATTATTATGTTGCCATACTGTGGCAAAAGTATGTACACTGTTGCTATTGTTAAGTAATTTAAATCAATATTTCTTACTTAACAACTCAACTTCCCCATGGGCTTTGATTTTATGTGCCATCTCAGAGATAGAGCACGCACCGTTACTCCTTAAACATCTACTTTAATTGTGCTTTTAATTTTGCAGACTTTACATAGAGACTCAGATCTGTTGACAAAGCAAAGGAACTACAAATCCTGTCCTTTCTACTTTGGCAGCCTAGCTGCTTGGTAAATTAGGCTCAAGTTTGCCATAGTGTAATGTCATTGCCAAAGTTGTTTAATCTTGGACTGGTGACATGAGTGGAATACAGCCATTTTCAATGCATAATAACATGAGATTTGTCTCCTTTTTTTCCTGAAACAATGTCCTTGTAAATGGTGCTCTGTTCTAAAGGAGATGCGACACATTGCAAACCCTTTTGCCTATAAATGTCTTTTAGACTTCTTCAGTGAAGGGCAAGATAACAAATTTTGATTCTTCAAATGTGCTTGTAATTTTCCCATAGCCAGGAATATCATTAAACTTGGATTATTAAATATAAAATGGAATTTTAAGTGTTAGCAAAATCTATCTACATTCTTCCCCAAACCCATGTATTTTAATAACCGAAGAGCCAAAAAGCACTTGGTTATCTGGAGGCACGGTTAAAGAATGCAACTCTGCAGTAAGGCTTCAGGACGTATGAAAGTTAAAGAGTGTCAAGACATGAGCCGTTTAATTGAATGCTGAGATATGGACTAGGGAAGTAGACTTGCAGCAAACTCTGAATTTAGAACTTATCAGGGAAGTAAATATGTAAATATCTGAGTTTATTCATGGGAAAAAAATTCAAAAATGATTCAGGATACTATTACGAAAGAAAAATTAATGGAGGAAAATTATGTGTGATCACTGAAGCTTGGATGTAGAATAAAATCGTGCATAGTTTTAGGCCCTCAAGAAAGACTCATGAATGTATAAGTATTCAGGGGAAATTCATAAAGGTTTAGGGATAGATAGCATTTTTCCTCAAAGCAATACCATAATTTTTAAGTTAGATTTATTGAAATATAATTTACATAAAGTAAAATTCATCCTGTTTATGTATATAGCTCAATAAGTTTTGACAAATATATTCAGTTATGTAACCACTACCATATTGAGTATGTGGGTTATTCCTATCACTCGAAGCAGTTCTTGTATGTTCTTTTGTACCAAGTTCCCTCCTCCCATCTGCAGCTGAAAACAACCGCTGATCTGATTTCTGTCTGTATAACTTTACCTTACCAAAATGTCATATAACAGGAATCATAGTCATATATACCTTTGATTTTTTACTTAGTAGGCTGATTTTGAGATCCACCCATGTTATAGGCCATATAAACAGTTCCCTCCTTTTTATTGCTGAGTATTTTTCAATGTTGTAAATACATCCAGTCACCATTTGATGGACAATTGAGTCATTTCCAGTATTTGGAGATTAAGAATAAAAATATAAATAATATAAACATTTTCATACAAGTCTGTGTAGACATGTTCTCATTCCTCTGGGTAAATATCTAGGAGTGGAATCAATGGGTTGTATGGTGAATATCTGTTTAACTTTGTGATAAACTACTAGCTACTAGACTGTTTTCAAAAAAAGTAATTGTACCATTTTGCATTCCTGCCAGTAAAATAATTAAATAATATGTAGGCCATGGAGATTCACAGGTTATTAAGAGCAAGACAAACTGTCAAACGTATAGTTGTTTCACATCCTTACCGGCACTTGGCGTTATCAGGTTTTATTGTATTTTGTTGTGTTTTCATTTTAACCGTTCTAACATTGCTGTGACGATATCTCATTGTGGTCATATTTTGGATTTCCCTGGTGACTAATGATGTTCAGCATCTTTACATGTGCATATGTCTTTGATATAAATACTTCTTTGATAAAATATTTATATTTAAATTTTATGTTCATATTAATTAGGTTATTTGTTTTCTTACCATTGAGTCATATGAGGTCTTTATATGTTCTGTACCTAAGTCCTTCATTGGATAGATATTTGAAAATATTTTCTCTCAGTCTGTGCCTATTTGTTCATTTTCTTAATTGTGTTTTTTGAAGAGCAGGCATTTTTAATTTTTATGAAGTCCAATATTTTATTTTATAGTTTGTGATTTTTATATTCCATGTAGCACATTTTTGCTTAACCCAAGGACACAAAAATGTGCTTTATATTTTCATCTAGAATGTTTCTACTTTGTCACATTTAGGTCTATGATCCATTTTGAGTTAATTTTTCATAATGTGTGGGGAAAATTGGTATTCCCCATTTCCCTTTCTTTTTTTCTTTTGTCTTCCTCCCTCCTTTCTCTCCCTCCTTTCCTTTATTCCTTCCTTCCTATTCTTCTAATACAATTTGTTCATTTGTTAAAAATACTCTCTATTATCCATTGAATTACCTTTGCATCTTTGCCAAAAATCAATTGACTGTATGCGTGTAGATCTATTTCTGGACTCTCTGTTGAGTCTATGTCTAGCCTTGTATGAATGTCATGTCTGATTGTCACTTATAGTAAATCATGAAATCAGGTAGTATAGATCCTTCAACTTTGTTCCTCTTTTACAAAGTTGTTTGTGCCCTTCTGATTCCTTGGTTTTTCCATATATTATTGTTAAATTGTAAAATTCAAATAATTAAATAATATGTAGCCATGGAGATTCACAGGTTATGAAGAGCAAGACAAACTGTCAAACGTATATTTGTATATGTAAAGTAAAGTACTTTGAAGCTTATTAAACCCATTAAGAGATTATTGGAAAGAAAGTTAGAAAACTGTCAATGAAAGACTACTATATAAAAAGTAAAGGTAACAGAAATCCTCAAGGACCACAATTACCGTAGTTGGATCCCAGATGTAACTAAAACAGGTTTTTGGTAAATTAGTCTCTTAACCTATATTGTACATTTTTAAATATTTCTCAGAAATAGGTTCCTGTGGAGTTTGCAGAATATGAACTTTCAAATTCATAGTTACTAAAGATTGGATGTACTTTGCTTTCCATCTTCTTGTTTTTGTCATTAATGAAAATAAATGTCTCGTAGTTCCCCTGTTATCCAGAGAGGATATGTTCTAAGACTCCCAGTGGGTAGCTAAAACTGTAGATATTGCCAAACTTTATATACTATGTTTTCTCCTATATATGCACATCTATGATAAGTTTAATTTTTAAATTATGTACAGCAAACAACAATGATAATACTATAGAACAATTATAACAATATGTCAGCATCACTACTCTTGCATGTTGGGGCCATTATTGAGCAAAATAAGAGTTACTTGAGCACAAACACTATGATAGTACAACAGCAATCAATCTGATAACCAAAGGCTGCTCAGGGACAGGGTAGGTAACATACATAGCATGGAGATGCTAGACAAAGGGATGATTCACATCCTGGCTGGCACAGACTGGGAAGGCATGAGATTCGCACCACTCAGAATGCTACTCAGAACAGCATGCAATTTAAGCTTTGTTAATTGTTTGTCTCTGGAATTTTCAATTTGATATTTTTGGACCTTCAGTAAATAAATGGATGACCATCAGTAAATAAATCTATGGGAAGCAGAATCATAATTTGGAAAGGGAGACTACTGTATACATTAAAATATGTATTGGGAATATGCAAATTATTAGCATTTTTAAGCATTTGTGGTTTATAAGCAATAGAATTTGTATTTGTTTATCCATTTATCTGTCAGTGGAAATTTGGGTTCTTTCTACATCTTATCTATTGTGAATAATACTGCAGTGAACATGGGAGTACAGATTAGCTCTTCAAGATTCTGAATTCAGTTCTTTGAGGTATATGCCAAGGAATGGGATTGATGGATTATTGAAAGTTCTATTTTTTTAATGTTTTGAAGAACCTACATATTGTTTTCCCAAATTACTATACTAATTTACAATACTACCAACAGCGTGGAAGTGTTCCTATTTCTCTACTTTCTCACCAGAGCTTATCTTTTGTTTTTTTCTTTTTTATTATGTGTTTGTTTTTACAGTAGCCATCCCAACAGGTATGAGGTGATATCTCATTGAGATTTTGATTTGCATTTCCCTGATGATTAGTGATGTCAAACACTTTTTCATAAAGTTGGTGGCCATTGGTATGTCTTTTATAAAGAAATGTCTATTCAAGTCCTTTGCCGTTATTATTATTTGTTATTTATTATTGACATGACTATCCATACATATGAAGTACAATGTGATATTTCAATGCATGTACATATTGAATAATCACTAAATCAGGATTATTACCATATCTATCACTTTGAATATCTATTTCTTTGTGGTGATAACATTCAAAATCGGCTCTTCCAGCTTTTATGAAATATAGACCACATCCTTACTTTCTGTGGTCCCTCTACTGTGTAATAGAACACCAGAATTATTCCTCCTAGCTGCAACTTTGTAATCATTGACCAAGGTCTCCTAGACCCTCCCTTCCCACTACCCCCTCTGGCCTCTGTTAATCACTATTTTACTCTATTTTTTACGAAGTCAACTATTTTAGATTCCATACATAAGTGACATGGTATAGTATTTGTCTTGCTGCGCCTGGTTTATTTCACTTAACATGATGTCCTACAGGTTTACTCATGTTGCTGCACAGGACAGGATTTCATTCTTTTTATGGATGAATAGTATTCCATTATGTGTGTGCTTGTGTGTGTGTGTGTAATATTCCATTGTGTACACACACATACACTACATTTTCTTTATCCACTCATCTATAAATGGAGGGGTATTTAATTTGATTCCATACCTTGGCTACTATGCTGCAATAAACATGGGAGTACACATATTGCTTTGACATATTGATTTCATTTCCTTTGGTTTATGTACCCAGCCAGTAATGAGCTTGCTAAATCATATATAGTACTATCTTTATTTGGGGGAAGAATCTCATCATGTTTTCCATAATGGCTATACTAATTTACATTCTAGCCAACAGTGTATAAGAGTTTCTTTTTCTTCACGTCCTCTCCAGCATTTGTTATTTTGTGTCTTCTTTGATAATAGCCATTTTAACTGAGGTGGGATGATAACTCTTGTGGTTTTGATTTGCATTTTTCTGATATTAGTGATGTTGAGTGTGTGTGTGTTGGCCATTTGTGTGTCTTTTTTTGGAGATATGTATATTCAGGCCTTTTCCCCATTTTTGAATTGTTTTAGTTACTTATATCATGGGGATATTAACCCCTTAACAGATGCATAGTTTGCAAATAATTTCTCCCATTCTGCAGGTTGTCTCTTCACTCTGTTGATTGTTTGCAATAGAAATTTTTAGTTTGATTTAGTCTTACTTGTCTACTTTTGCTTTTATTACTTGTGCTTTTGGTGTCATATCCAAGAAATCGTTGCTAAGAGCAGCATCAAAAACATTTTCCCCCATATTTTCTCATAGGAGTTTTGTAATTTCAATTATACCTCAGTAAATCTGTATTTAAAAAATAGAAGTCATTTCAGAAAAGCTTGATAAAGCATTGCCAGTTTGTACTATGATCCAGATCAATAGTCACCAAACCAGTAACCACATACATTATACAGACTGCACCTGTTTTTGTAATTAAATTTTTATTGGGACACAGCCATACTGATTTGTTTGCATATTGTCTTTGGCTATTTTTTTGTGCCACAATTGCAGAGCTGAGTAGTTCAGACAGAGACCACATGGCTCACAAAGCCTAGGGCATTTACTATCTTACCCTTTACCAAAATAGACTTTTAGAAAAGATTTAGGGTTGAATAGTGATAATAAGATTGAACTATTCAGGGGAAAAATGAGTATGTCTGGATATTATTTACCAAGAACAGATAGATGTAAAGGTTGGTGAAGTCTGTGGAGCCAAACTCTGGAAAGTTTTGAATCCAAGTTTAAGGGACATAATTCTTTTATAAAGGTGATGAGCACATACCAAAAGTTTCTGAATGGTGAAAAATAACAAAATCAAATGTGTAATAGTAAAAGAACAAACTTTCTGAAATATAAACATGGAAATAAAAGTATCTGTTACCATAGCCTTGATGAGTCATGATGGAGACAGCAAGAATTTTCAAGATAAAATCAACAGAATTTAATGGCTGATCAGTTATAAGAGGAAGGAGAAAGGAATTGATGTTAATTTTGATATTTAAGACTGGCAATACCATTATCTTGGACTATAGGACTTTTGGATATGATGTTGGGTTTGTGGTGTCAGTGAGAATTCTACCTGAAAGTGCCCATTAAGTAGTTGGAAGTAGGGGTACAGATGGCAGCCGAAATGTCACATAGCTCTTCTATTACCCTGCTGCCTGCCTGCATCTTAAGCCTGCATTTTGCTGTACAGATGAATTAAGGGCACAGTTATGAGTTTATTGTTAATAACAAAATGGGAAATGTAAAAAAAAGTGCAATGCTCACTCAAAAATTACAACAGGTTGCTCATCTGTAGAGATATTATCATTGGACTAAAGTGGGAAGTGAAGGGCAACATTGCCTTCCATTTTAGCTTCTAATACTGGTCCTTGTTTCTTTTGTTGTTCTCTTTTGAAGGAGCTGCGCTCCAATCCTTCCTAATAACAATATAAAAGGAGATTCTTGATTATGTGGAGGATAGGAAGGTAATTGGAAAAATCATCTCAATTTCAAACGCACTTCAAGTTATGATTATATGTCCTATTTTCTTCTAAGGTTAGATGTTACCGTATCTCTCCCATATGTTATTAAAGTGCATGCACCAAGAAAGAGCTAGTTTGTCTTGCCCATTATTTTTTCAGGTATTAGGTGTTGAGAAAATGCTTGTGAAATGAATTACTCCAACAATTTGAGTAGTTCCATAGCCAGCTAGCATGCTGTATGATCAGCAGCATACCAGTTATTTGAAAAGATACACAAGCAGGATGATCTAGGAGCTTAAGAACCATACAATCTTGTGGAAGAAGCAAGTCATACATATATATTCTATTTGGATAAAAGCAATATAAAATTAAAATAATGCATAAGAAAGTGCTATAGTCTCTTATGGAAGAGAAAGATGAGTTTGGGCTGGAAAATTTGGGGACTGCTTTATTATGGAGGTAGGATTTCAGGTTTCAAAATACATAGAGATGGAGGAGAAAGCGGAGAGGAACCTATAGACGCTACATCATGGAGTAAGGCTCAGATACAGCAGAAACATGAATAAACTATGAAAGCATCTTGAATGTGGAGGAAGACTTCAGATCTGTGGTTTTGTCATACTAGATTAAGTACCTCACAATTTTCTTACAGAAAGCAGGCTGCATAAGTAGTTGAGGTGGTGATGGTTGGTCAGGATAAAGAGGTAGTTTATGAAGTCAATGAAAATATAGCTGAACATTCCAAATTTTAAACTATAACATTGAAGTGGCAATGAGGACAGAATTTGAGGAAGGTTCAAGGAATTTTCTTGGCTTTGTGGTACCTTACTTAGACTGATTTGGTGTATTAAAGCAAATATCAGCCATCAAACAGGATGAATACTGCATTCTTTATAAAGAAAAGTGTGGCACAAAATGTTACAATAAAATTAAAAGGTGTTAGGTTTAGCAATGGGAGTATACTCATAAATCCCATTTATGTGTCTATGGATTGACATAGCTACATGGAATGTTTTGGTGCTGAATCACTTAAAGTGCCTGGGATGAAGTAGTCACAGCAGTTGTAGGATCCTGCTCTCTCCTCTCCCTCTCTCCCTGTGCTCTGTTCCTGATTCACTCAGAATTGCTGTGTTCCCTAATAATTAACTATAATTTTAGAATTTATCCAGTGGTTTGATTAAATAGATATAAAGCTTGTATCCTCAGCTTGTTCACACTGTCTGTAACTGACACCAAGAATTTTTGTACTGTTTTTCTTATAAAGACAGTAGATTCGCCTTGGCTGATAGTTCTGTAAGTACCTTTTATTCTAGTGATTTCCGGCAACTGGTATAAATTCAGTGTCAAAAGTGCAAAGGATTTTAAGCTCTATATAATGTTATTGTTAAAGTTTTAATTTGCATCAATTTAATTCTCTTGTCAGTTGTCACACCCTATTAAAGTTGTGCCTCATCACATGCTGAAAGAGCAAATTAAGTCTGAGGTACAAGATGATGTGGCTTCTTAGGAAAGGCTATCCATGAGCCTAGAATCCAGCTATCTTAAGCTTATTGATCATTAATTTTTATATGTCCTAGGAAAGTAGAATAGAATTCTCTGAATATCAAAGATTTGTAAATGGTGTCAGCATTTTACAGTTTCCTTGAGAAGGCATGAAGGATACTGTTTTTAATGATTGGTTTCTTCTTTCTTGTTGTTCTTGTGGTATTCATTTGCAGTATATTAATTTGCATTAGGCTTTCCACCCTTATAGAACAATCCTTTAAAACCTAAGTCAGATCATGGCATTCCTCAAATCCATGCAATGAAGGGTAAGAATAGTTAAAATGACCTACAAGGTTCCACATGATCTAGCTTCTCATTTCCACTCTGACTCCATTTCTCTTATCTTCTCTCATGCTGATGTAATTACGTGGGGCTCAATATCCCTTAAAAGTGGCCAGGTATCCCTCTGCCTCTTCTGATCTTTTACACTCATTGCTCCAACCAACTACCTGGAATGTTTTACTCCCAAATATTCTTTTGACTTAAATACATTGCCTTGATCCCTTCCATCCTTTACTCAAATACCATCTTATCATTGACAGTTGTTCTGAACAATCATACCTTCCAATCCTTGACACTTCCTGCCTCTCCTTCTTGCTTTGCTTTTCTTCTAAGCCCTTATCACTGTCTTATAGGCTATCTATTTAATATTTTACCTATACGTGTTTATATTATCTGATTCTTTCCAACTAGAATACAAACTCCATGAAGACAGAGACTTTAGTCTATTCACTTCTAAATAAATAATATTTATAATAGTGCCTGATACAAGGTGGAATCTCAATGAATATTTGCTGAGTGAATGAATGAATTTTAATTTACTTTGTCTGTGTTAAATTACAGTGTATACTACTCTTCTACCCTCTCTTATCCTCCCTCTTTTACCTCTTTCTCTTTTCCCAAGTGGGGCCATAGAAGAATAGGTGCTCAGGTCCTTCTGTCTTTTGCTACAGTTATCAGTTTTCCAGATACTCTCAGAGATAACCCAAGTCAAATGACAACTATATTGATTATACTAGAGGGAATGCCTATCGTGTCCTTCCTTGTAGTTGCCTGGTTTTATACTAGAAGGGTAGATGGTATGGGTTTTACGTAAATGTATTGTCAGCTCTTCAGAGTAAGAGGCAAATCCATGACTTATGTACAAAGGGGAGGGTCTCATAACCTACCTGTCCACATATTCCTCATTGTATCCCCAATGCCTTGCAGAAATCCTGAAAATTATCAAGTATTTAAAAAATATTTGATGAAAGAAAGAAGGCTAAGATCACTCATTCTGTCTAATTCCACAGATCTACTTATGTCTGAGGCAAGAATGTCTTCCTTCCCCTGAAACAAGCAGAGCAGGAGTGGTTGATGAAGTTAAAAATGTTGAAATTCCATCCTTGGAATTCCATGTTGAAATTCCATCCTTGCTATTTACTTTGTGCAAGTAGTCAAGGAGTACATTTCCCTGAGAGAATGTAAAAAGCAGCTCTCTTTTAACCTTTCCCTATTAGGTTACATTCATGCAAACATACTTCCAGGGTATCAAAGGTAAGGAAGAAAAGAAGCCATCTTTGAAGTTTTAACAATTATTTGAATGTCAAGTATGGTAATCTCAGACAGGTTGTGGAATATAATAAGATCTATAACTATGGGAGCTAATTATACATGATAGATCATGTAAATTTTATCTCATAAGCCAAAAATGTAATGGGCCTTTTTAATTCCCTTGGGCGTGCCATCCTTCCCTTCCACCATGGGTTGTTACCTGCAAGTTTCTGGTCATTGCTAATTACTTGTTTGCTTAAGGCAAGAGAGTTTCTGGCTGTCAGTTTAAAATTAGCCTTTGGAAAAATAATTCATAAATATATTTACCAAAATTTTTCCACCAGTGCATGTTTTCACTTTTCATCATCATAGTTTCCTTGATGCTTTTAAGAAGTTTCATTGCTTTGAGCTGTTTGATTCCATCCATTTCTCTAGATTTTGAGCTTTTGGCTTCTTAGACTCTCTGGGTCCCATCGGCCTGCATCTATTCTTAACTAACCCAGAAATCAATACTCTAATACTTTTGAAGATCATGAAATTAAAAATTACTAGGAGAACATCTCGTCTAATGATCAACTTTTTGAAACTTATTTAATGATACTGTATGTATTAATATTATATCACGATTTTTCAAAAAAAATTCTAAGCATTTAACAAAATGAATACAGTAAGACAACATAATACATTGAGAATAAGTGATCGAGATTTGAGGTGGTAGACTAGAGAATAAATATTTTCCTCACATCCCTTAAAAATGCCCCACATTCTCTCTAAATAGGTGAATAGATTTATCAAAAAGGAATAAAACCTATAAGGGTAAAGAAAATGGGAGAGGATATCACTGACAAATAAAAGAGTAAATAAATCTTTGCATGAAAGTAAACTAAAGGGGAAAAGTTGTTAAAAGGGCACATATAGAAGAGTACGTACAAAGAGATTAGGATCATCAAAATAGCATTAAGATTCTTTTTTTTTTTTTTTTCATTGCTGAGGATTCTTTGAGGGTACAAAGAACCAGGTTACATTGATTGTATTTGTTAGATAAAGACCCTCTTATAATTGGGACCCACCCCCCAAAATGTGTACCACACACCATGACCCCCCACTCCTCCCTCCTTCACTCTAGAGCATTAAGATTCTTGAGCAACATTTCATGCAGGCTAGAAGATGATGAAGCAGTGCCTTCAAAAGTATAACCTATGTTTCTATACTGAGAAAAAAACATAAATCAAATGAGAAGACAGAATAGAACTCATGCAAGGATTCATAATTTTTCTTAGGAAGTTGAGGATATACTCTGTCAAAAAAAAAAAAAAAAAAAAAAAAAGGTAAACCAAGGAGGAGGAGGAATACTTGGAGATTAGGAAAATGTGAGCCCAACATAAAAGAGTGCTGGATTGAAATTTGGACAGAGATAGATAAAGACTCTAGGAGGAATGTTTCCAGATAGAGGGATGGGGGAATGGAAGAAACTGATAGAATCAAATGTATGATTGAGTTCATAGGGGGAAGAAGAGGTTGATAAAGGAAAATCATGTAAGAAGTAAAGAAAGGTTATTTAAAACTCCAGGAAATAAACAGCAAACTCTTTAGAACAGCGGTTCTCAACCTCTGGGTCGCAACCCCTTTTTAACAATGAAAATACATTGCAGCATTAGGAAGGTTGAGAACCACTGCTTTAGAAAGTCATAGTCTATGAAACCAGCTAAATTGTATTATGATGTTCAGTAGTTAAAAAGTATGAAAGGACTGTACCTATTTACACTTGATGCTAGAACCATTCCTCTTCATGCAGTTCAAGGACCACATCATTGAGTGCAAGGGAAAGGAAATGCAATCCCAATGTAGAACTTGACCTGCACTGAAAGAGTACTAATAATGAAACTGCTACTTAAAATTTTGAAGTTTTGCTATTATCTTATTAAGAAATGCTTAGAATTTTGACATTAGTTGCAAACAGAACTTAGATGTAAGTCATTTGGTAAAATAAAAGTAAGCATGTAATTTAGGATATGAGTGGAGAATTATGGGAAACGTGGAAGAAAAGGTCAGCATGCTAATAGCCTCAAAATACAGAGGGAGTCAGAAGACATTGATGGAAGTTATTAGAACAAGGGGTTGAATGTATTGTTTAAAGTTACAAATGTAATTAATAGAAGTATATTTAAATATAAGAGCAGAGACTATCCTTTCCCCCATATATGTTCTTGGCACTTTCATCAAAGATAAGTTCACTATAGAAGAGGAGAATAGAGAAAGGAGAAAGTTAATAAACTAAGTCCACATTTTTCCTAGATAAGAAAATAGAAGTATATGTATATAATTTAGAGATGTGGAGGTTACCATCAGAAATTCTATGAGCAGAAACACTGAAAAGAAGTCCTTTTAGGGAAACAGTACTATGGTAGGGAGAAAAAGAGGGGACACTATTGATGTCATAGATCTAATGTTTCTTTGGTGCTGTTATCATCTATAGCTATCATTTTAATTTAAAAAAATAAATTCCGCCCTTCTGGCATGGCAAATTGTGTTCCAGGGACTGCTGAATATTTAAATTTGGAATAGAACACAGAATAATAAGTTTAAATGAAGTATCTAAGAAGTCCTCTAACCCCCAAAGAGGTTTTGAGTATGAACTAAGGGTATGGAATGGAGGAAATCTGGGTAAGGGAGAGTTCCTGAGTCTTCATGATAGAGGAAGTATTGTCCATGTGGGTACTAATGAACTCCAATGCAAAACAAAGGATCAAGGAACTGAACATGGGAATTTGAAATAAGCTGGAACTTTAAAAGGAGTACAAGTGGATCCAGCTTGGTGATAGCCCTTGGGCATTAGCAAACACAGAAGCAAATCCGGTTCACAGAATAATCTGCCTTCATTTAGACAACAATCTCACACAGTAATATCAAGCGATAACCTCACCATCAAATAACATGAAAGAAAAAACAAACAGCAATGGGAGACGGGCAACAGAAACCACCACCACACATTAAGATTCTCAAAACAACTGATAAAGTGATTGTAAGACTCATAACATATAAGCCTTAAGCTGGAAATTATTTTTACAAAGGGCAGCAATTGCAAACAAGAAGAGGCCATTAAGAATAGACTAGAATTTTTTGTCAAATAAAATTAGAAGTTGTAAAAATGAAACTTGTAACTAATGGAATAAAAATGTTCTAGATATTTACCCAAAGGGAAAAAAGACATTTTATAAAAAAGAGACTTGCACTCAAATGTTTATAGTAAGGCAATTAACAATTGCAAAGATGTGGAAACAACCCAAGTGCCCATCAATACATGAGTGTATTAATAAAACATGGTATATGTATACCACGGAGTACTACTCAGTCATTAAAAATATGGTGATGTAGTATCTTTTGTAGTAACTTAGATGAAACTGGAGAACATTCTTCTAAGTGAAGTATCTCAAGAATGGAAAAACAAACATCACATGTGCTCAATACTAAAATGTGACAATATATTCATGAAATAGAAGGCTATACAGCTATGGAAATAAATGAACTACAGATAAATTACTGAGTTTCCTTTCTTGCATTCTCTTTACTCATTCCTGCTGGGATTCTCACCAGGATGTGAATTTTTTAGGAATGATAGAAAATGTGACAGTGAACACACAGATACAGAAACCACAATGAGTTCCAAGCACAAAAAATAAAAAATCCTCATGGAAAGGCTTATTGTAGAGAACCTGCAGAGCATCAAAAATAAGCATACATCAATGTATCCCCCAAATAGGAAAGATTGCCCACAAAGGAAAGAATTAGACTGATAGCAGCCCACTAAATAACAAAATCAGATCCAGAGTGTTTAGAGAAAATTAATTACAACCTAGAACTGTGTACTCAAAAACCATTTATCTAGAAAGCAAAATAAAGAGCTTTGAAGATCAACATAAACTGTGAGACTTTCACAAACAGTGATTTACACTAATGGAACTTCTAAGGGATGTTCTCCAGGAAGTAAAACTATCACAGAGGAGTATACAAGCAAGTAAAAAGGCAAAAATATGGGGGGCTCCTGTGGCTCAAAGGAGTAGGGTTCTGGCCCCATATGCCAGAGATGGCAGGTTCAAACCCAACCCCAGCCAAAAACTGCAAAAAAATAAAAAATAAAAATAAAAAAGCAAAAATACATATAAACCCAAGAACCATCTATATAAAACAGTAACAATAATGATTGAGAGAATTTCAATACTAAAAAGGTAACATTTAATTTTGCAAGGATATACTGAGAGTGAACACATTTTAAGATTTTTATATTATTTGTTTGTGGTTAAGATATCATTTTAGTTAGTCATTATTTAGTTAAATGTGCATGGTAAAATTTCAAGGATAAATATAAAGCAATAGAAATATAATTAGCAATAGAAAAAAGACTAAAAAAGGAAAAAAAATTCAATCTAAAATTGAAAAAGGAAATAAAT
The DNA here is from genome assembly GCA_963574355.1 of Loris lydekkerianus. Taxonomy (NCBI): domain Eukaryota; kingdom Metazoa; phylum Chordata; class Mammalia; order Primates; family Lorisidae; genus Loris; species Loris lydekkerianus. The sequence continues at coordinate 16,461 of CAUYPK010091401.1, forward strand.
TTTAACCAAAATATATACACATTAAAAAGTGTGATACAGCAATAGAAACAAGTCCTGATATATATTAACATTCAATATTTTTCACAGTTGTGTCTGAAATAATTTGTACAAATAGTGGATTCTTGTAGGAGTATATATAAATATGGAATATGATACATTCGAAGAATCATCAAGAAATCACCAGGTGACTTGATCATTGTTGGAGAATTTGGATATAAAGGTAGCTTTAAAAATACTTCTCACGAAAAAAAGTAAATTGTCAAGTACCTCAGAATCTGATTTGGAAAATGAAAGTGTAGAACCTATTTCAGATTTGAAAGAAATCAATTCTCAGCAATGTCAATGGAGAGAAGTTAATTCAAATCCAAAAATATATGATTTTGATGCCAATATATCAGGAATAAAAGCCGATATTCACAACAAATCATAGATTTTAGAAGTCTTCCAGCTGTTCTTCTCAGAACATTTGGTTAATCATATCATGCAACTCTGGAGAAAGAACTATTTCTGATAACAATCCATTCCATCTCATGGAAAGGTAGTTTCCATCAAAGTATAGCAATCCAACAGGAATAGGGCAAAACACCCTCTGGAGATGTGTTGTCTGCACAAAACTTAAAAAGTAAAGTGAAACATGGTATCAATGCGCGCAACATATGTTAGATTAATATACATTGAACCATGGTTTGAGTTGTACTATACAAAAAAGGATTATTAAATTTTTATTAAAATGGCAAAGTGTTATCATTTCCTATTAATATTTTTGTTTGCATGTTACATTTTATACATAGAAAATTATTGAAACTGGAATCAACTTGTATGAATTATTTTGACTAGTAAGAAACCAAGGAATATCCAATAGCATGCCATGGAGTGCCAGGTAGCACCATGTAACCTAACAGTTGTTACAATTGCTGCAGGCCTGAATTGGCACATTTTGTTTCTGAGCTCATGGCAGTCAAAGGATTAAGTGAACATAAATTAACTAAAACCTTACCCATTAAAAACAGAGGTTATCATATTGGATAAAAATGGTAAAACAATTGCCAGCTCTATGTCTTTATAAAAGATACACCAAAAACATGAGGCACAGAAGGTCGAAAATAAAAGTATGAGAAAAAATATACTAACTAAATATTGACTAAATGTAGAATATTATTATATCAATCTCTGACCCAAAAGACTCTAAGACAAAAAACACTAGTAGAAATAAAGAAGATCACTACATAAAGCTGAAAAAGTTCAACTCACTAGGAAGATAACATAATTCTAAACTTGTGTGAATATAATAAACATGTCAAAATTGATAAGGCAAAAGGTTGACACAATTCCATGGAGAAATTGATACATTCACCGTTATATACTTAGTGGAAAATTTTAACACATCTTTCTTGATTAATAGGTCAAGAGTAAAAAATCAATATAAGGAAACAAAAAGAAAAAGAAAACTGGAAACAACTCAAATATCCATTTTATGGTAAAAAAGTGAAAAAATGGTATCTTTATAGAAAAGAATACCATACAAATAAGGCAGCTATGAACATAAATGAGCTACAGCTATATCAACAATATGGGTAAGTTTCACAAACGTAATCATGAGCAAAAGAAAACAGAACAAAAAATATATATATGTCATGGTTTCATTACATAGAGTAGAAAAACTATAGTGCAAGAAGTCATTTTTTAAATTTAACAATCAACTGTTTGTCAGTCTGGGGTTAGGGCGGGGAAGCTTTCCTTTCCAGATATCAAGACTTATTCTAAAGCTGCTTTAAGAGAATTAAGAGAATGTGGTAATAGAATTGAGTTAAAACAAACTGGTCATACGTGATGTGTCAAAACATCACATTGTACCCCATAAATATATACAATTATTATTTGTCATTTAAAAATAAAATAAAATGGCCAATGAATTCGAATAGAGACTGAAGGCCAGGCGAAGTGGCTTGCTCCTATAATCCTAGCACTCTGGGAGGCTGAGGCAGGTAGATTGTTTGAGCTTGTGGGTTCGAGACCAGCCTGAGCAACAGTGAGACCCCATCTCTACTGAAAAAAAAAAAAAAGAAAAAGAAAAAGAAAAAAAAAGAAAAAGAAAAAAACATTCAAAAATAAAAAATAAAAAAATAGAAAAAACTGAGGCAAGAGGATCGCTTGAGCCCTAGAGTTGGAGGTTGCTATGTGCTATAATAACATCATGGCACTCTACGCAGGGCAACAGCTGTGACTCTGGCTGAAAAAAAAAAAAAAAATAGAGACCCAAGAAATGTGAATGCACATTTAGAACTTTGATATGTGACAGAAGTGGTTTTCTTTATTACTCGGGAATAGGAGGACTCTTTAGTAAATGGTATTGGGAACAATTGGTTATCCACATAGAAAATTTAAAGCATTTGGATAGAAGCTTAAATCACAACAGTCACAAATATTTCCAGAATCATTGAAGACTCTAATGTGAAATACAAAACTTTTTGTTTTTTTGTTTTTTGTTTTTTTTTTAAACAAAGTCTAACCATGTCACCCTTGGTAGAGTGCCGTGGCATCACAGCTCACAGCAACCTCACACTCTTGGGCTTAAATGATTTTCTTGCCTCAGCCTCCCAAGTAGCTGGGACTACAGGTGTCTGCCACAAGGCTGCCTATTTTTTTGTTGCAGTTGTCATTGTTCAGTAGGCCCAGGCTGGGTTCGAACCCGCCAGCCCCGGTGTAAGTGGCTGGTGCCCTAGCTGCTGAGCTATAGGTGCCGAGCCTGAAATACAAAACTTTAAAATATTTAGAAGAAAATAGAGGAGAACCTTTATGACCTTAGTGTAGGGAAGATTTTTTTTAAAGATAGAAGTTCTGTGCATAAAATAAAATATGTATAAATTTGACTGCTTTATAGTTAAGTACCACTATTCATCCAATTATAATAGAAAGAGAGGCATAATGAAGCACTAACTGGGAGAAACTATTTGTAAAGCAAAGAAAAAATGATTAGTATTCAGAATAAGTAAGAAATATAACTGAACAACAAAAAGAGAAATAACCCAATAGGATATGGGGGTGAATACACAAAATGGGCACTTCACAGACAACAAAATATCCATAGTTGATAAACAGGTGAAAAGGTTCACAATTCTTTTACTAATGCAAATGCAAAATGGGAGTGAAATGTGATAGCACCACACACCCAGCGAAATGGCAAAAAGTGATAGAGCATGACAGAGAATGGTATATCCACAGGAGCACTGTTATACTCTGCTGGCAATAAATGTGAAACAATAAACTGTAATTGTCTCTTAAACAACATTTACATACCCTATGACCAAATAATTTCATGTCTAGAAATGTTGTTTAGAGAAATTCTTGCACATTTTCATCAGAAGACCTATGTAGGCATACTGTGTTTAATAGTCCCAAACTAGAAGCTAGAAAAATGCATATCCAAATGGCTAGATACCAGAGAAAAGGTGAATATAAACATCTATATATACAGATGCATATGTAAATCCATAACACACTTGTACATTCATATGTATGTGTATTCCATGTAATGGAATATTATCCAATAATGAAAAGACAGGAGTACAGCTCCACGTAGAAACTTGCATTAATCTTAGAAAGATAATGCTGAGTAGACAAAAATGTTGAACCTCACGGACATATATGGCATGACAAAAAAAAAAGAAAACTCCCAAAAAGGGAGAACTAAGAAATGTGTTCTTTAGGCATACATAAATATGTAATAAAAATATTACCAAAAACAAGGGAATGATGAAATTTAGGATAGCAGTTATAGGGAGGTGAGTTTGTGGAAAGGCACACAGGTATGGGTAGTGATCTATTCCTTGGATATTAACTGTATTATTATGCTTTATGATTCATATATGTTAAATACATTGTCTTATATTAACATTACAAAGAGAATATGGGAAATCACATTTCCAAAAAACTGTGACCCAAAAAAAAAAAGGCAACAGAAAACTAAAGAGTTGGAATACAAAATGGAGCTAGGGATGAGATTTAAATCTGAAATACAGGAAGTGCTGTGCAGTTGCTAGGAGAAGACCGCAAATTTGGATATAAGCTTCTTAGCAACTCAGGCAAAGAGAGAATAATTGATTACATGAGCTATGAGATTCATAAAACCAAATTTTTAAAGAGAAAAAACTATTCCTGGTATTACACACCTATTGTTGACATTGCTTCTGAAGAGCTGCTTTGGTCCAAAAACTAAAGCAGGCGTGCTCAAACTTTTTAAACAGGGGGCCAGTTCACTGTCCCTCAGACCCTTGAAGGGCCGGACTATAGTTAAAAAAAAAAACAACTATGAACAAATTCCTATGCACACTGCACATATCTTATTTTGAAGTTAAAGAAACAAAATGGGAACAAATACGATCACACTGCCGCATGTGGCCCGCGGGCCGTAGTTTGAGGACCCCTGATACAAATATATCCCTAAAATCTCAATTCCCAGAGCATATTTCCCTAACTTCTCTGTATAGTCACGGACGGTGTTTAGGTAGCCCCAGGCTACAAAACCTGAGAAGGAAGAAGGTGGTAGGGTTTGGGGAAAACAGATCCTGCCTTCCCTGGCTGCCTCTCAGGCGCCGTCACTCCTCCCAGTTAATATTCTGGGATTCTACATGCGCCAAGTACATGGTTATAGAACTGGTAGGCAACTCCCCTGGATTTGTCAACCATCCCAACTAACAGGAGGAAGACAGGGAAGTGTGGGTAAAGTGGTTGCTTTTGCTTTATCCTTCCATGTTTAGAAAATGTCACCAAAGACAAAATGTAACTTGGTATAATAACAATTATTTTTTATTCAGCTGGTCATTAGAACAATTGTTTCTGAAGGAACTCTTTATGGATAATTTGAATACTTAGCGTGTATTTAACACTAATCATCTATTATTTGGTCTTAACCTTTACTTCTGTGAGGAAATATATGAGATTTGAGAAAATTTCTATGACAGCCCCACGTACACACACACACACACACACACACACACGCGTGCGCGCGCATACGCATACACTCACACACAGATGTGCGCACACACTGCGTCTTGTATGAAGTGAAAACCCAATTTCATGGCAGCTGTAACTGTGTATATTCTGGCCCCAACCCACTTTTCTAAATTTTATGCAATCCTGTCATGTGTTTTCTATGATCTCCCACACCAGAGTTCTTACTCTCACAGTCAAATTTCATTCCCCTCTTGCCATTACAACCTCTCCACGTCCAAATCAGTGTGTTCTATTATCTTTATCTGGTAAATTCCTGTCTCCTTCAAATCTCTGCTCTCATTTTGGCTTCCCCCAATTTTGGCTTTTTCTGTAATGATCCCAATATCATCTTCCATACATGTAATTTTTTCTATGTTTTTTTTCTATGTCTGAAGTTGATTATCCATTTCAGTTTTAGACTTGAGACATTTGTGTGGCTACATGAATCCCCTATAACAATGAATTGTTATTTATGAATGCTAATCACTACTTTTATTTATGGCTTTACATTTTTGTAGTGCTTTTATTTTCGTTATCCATTCAATCATCATAAGATTTCTGGATGGAGATGTTTCTATTTTTACAAATGAAGAATCAGGCACACATGTATGAATTGCCTGAAGAATGAAACTAGTAGTTTTATGATATCTAGCAAAGTTAGATGTGCATTTACACTTTGACCAACAGCCTCTCTTCTAGGAATAAGCCTCAAGGCAGGAGTGCAAAAATAAATGATTCAGGTAAATGGCTATTAATTACACCACTGTACTACTAGGAAATTGGAAATAACTTAAATGTTTATCATGAGGGAACTGACTGAATAAACTATAGAAAATCCACCCAAAGGGCTACTATGCAGCTATAAAAAGGAAAGAGTAAGATCTCTACCCTTATATCTTGTGGTATCTCCAGGACATACTGTCAAATGCAAAGTGCAGAAGAATCTATGTTGTAAATTTCATTCATACATGTGTGTTATTTTTACTTTTGAATAAGAAGCAAAAGAAAGACATAACAACCAATGAAAATTGTTACTTACAAGAGAGAAGGGAGAGTACAGCTTGGAAAGGAAGGTAATAGAATCTACAGTTCTCTGAAAATAACTTGTTCTATAGTTTTGGCTTTTTAAGTATGTAAATGATGTAAATGATTCTAAAACAAAATTTTTAAAGAGGTAAATTCTTAAAAATTTAAAGCATACTAGAAAAATGTTTTGGATATCAAAATGGCAGCATAAACCCATAAGAAAGAATTATTTCAGTGACTTCAGAAAACAGTATTTTTACACTACTTCCCTAGTGGCATATATTCAAAGGACCAAAAAATAAAAAAAGAAAAAGAAAATAAATCTTAAACTGCATTCAAAAATTTCACAGTTAGAAATATTGTAAGTATTGTTATTTAGAGTCTGTATCTATATTTATCTATGGAGAAAGAGAGAAGAGAGAACAAAAAAGCTATAAATGTCATTAAGAACTAAGGTTTTGGTCATAAGAAAGAAGATATAAAACTATCTAATCAAAGGAGTTAAATACAATCCTTGTAATCTATGTGAATCTGAAATATCACTATGAACTTGGGATTTAGTTTTCTTGTTCTAAAGATTACAAATTGTGCACCTCAAATTTCTAAATAGAAGCATGGAAGTAATGCTTACCCCAACTGCTAAATTGTCATTTTTTTAATACCAGTTTCTATTAAATGAACCAGAGTTCCTAGGAGAAATGGAAGATTTCAGGTCTGGAAATTTACAGGAAATGTACAAGATGAGCTAAGGCATCTAGTGCCAGAAGTCTAAGAAGTAAGCAATGTCTACTGGGATTCTGTTAAAGGAACGCAGAAGCCAAAATTAGGGAAATCGTGCTATGAAAGTTGGAACAATTTGGGCATCATAGGACTAATGAGTGCAATGGACACCCAGAAAATATGAGGGCTGTCCAGAAAATATCCAGCCACAGCCAATACTATTTTTTAATGTTATATGGCTGGATACATTATGGACAGTCCTTGTATAAACACAAGAGAATTCATAATGCTAGAAATGAACCTATGTACTTTGGAGTTTACTAAGGAATGAACTTAACTCTTTTAAAAATTGGTAAATAAAGTAAAGTAATGAAACATTTAACCTGCCATTCGCGTTTAAGCTGTATTTCAGAGTAACTGAATAGATTATAAGAGGACATTGTTTTTATTTTATTTTTTTATTTTTTTTAGAAGGACTCTAATAAATTCAGGGATTATAGTATTAGAAAAGTACAGATGTGTAAACCCTGATAAAATACTAGATCCAGGCAAAAATCATCTAAGGCTGCTAACATTTTTAAGTGAAATTTAAAATTGATGCTTCAGACTGAAAACGCTTGAACCACTGATCAATCTTAGCATCACTAAAAGTAGAGTAGCCCATCTTCATGTTCCTCTTGATGGGATGCAACAGGAAGTAATATTCAACTACTGAAATAGACTTGGCAAAGCAGGGGGTCAACTAAACTTGATGATGTTGGTGATGGCTCTCTATATAACTTCTAGTTTATAGGAAATACATAGGCTGGAGGAACATGTTGCATTATATCTAGATGATACAATTGATCAAAACTATCATTTAGCTAAATCCATAGGGGAAAAGAGCCTGCTTTCTTTAAGAAATTTATTCACAGAAGGAAAAAAAAGGAAGGGTGAAACTGTTATAAAATACAAGGAAATTATGAAACATAAAAACCCAGTGCAATATGTGGGCCACGTTGAGATCCTATTTTGAAGAATTCAACTGTAAAAAAGATAGGTTGGACACAATTATGAGAATTTTGAGTGTGGAGCAGATATTAGATGATGTGAGAAATTATTAATTTCAGTCGGATCCCAATTCTATTGTGCATATGTTAAAAACAGTTCTTTTTAAGGCTGTAATATATACTGAGAAATTTGCTAAGAGGGAGATCTTCATTGTTTTTACTATAAGTAAGTAAGAAGGTAAAGAAATGGAGTAAAGGAAGCTTTTGGAGGTGATGAATCCATTTATGCCCTTGAGTGATAAAAGTTTCAGAAGTGTATACTTATCTCCAGATTCATCAAGTTGTATTAGCTGAAAGATGGGCAGCTGTTTGTGTCTCAACCATACCTCAATAAAGTGGTTTAATTTTCTAGATACGAGAAATAACTTCTAGTGTTCTATACTACTATAATGTAACTGTAGTTAACAACAACATAGTTTATGATTTCAAAGAGCTACAGGGAGGCTACTGAATGTTCCCAACACAAAGAAATGATAAATGTTTCAAATAATAGATATATTAATTACCCTGATATGATCATTATATATTTTATGTATTGAGATATCACTATGTACCTCATACATTATTGTATGTGGATTTAAATTTTAAAAAGAAAAAAAGTATTCCTACAAAATGGATAAATTTTGCTGTATGAAAATTACATTTTAATACTAAAATCCTAATTTTAAAAAGAGTGGTATGTTAGAGATTTATACATCTGATGTGTTAGATGGGCTTCATAATATTCAGGTAGAAGGGAAAATAGGGTGTATAGATGAAATGAGATTGGCAAAGTGTTAATAAATATTGAAGCCGGATGATGGATTCATGGACATGGATGTGTTTATTATATTTTTATGTGTATTTGAAAATGGTCATGATAAAAATAGTAAAAAAAAAATAAATGAAGGAAGGCACATGTTATTGGAATGCCAACCCAGCACTTTTGAGCCTAATCTCTATAGTAATTATCTTTAAGAACTTAAAGTAAAAGCAGGCAGGCTTATTAAATAAATAATATAACATTCTAGCTGGCTTGAGTTGGGTTGCTTGTGACTCTCTAGGAGGGAATAGGATCAGTAGTGGTGCTGATGGTAAGGGTACCAGGAGTGGCACTGGAAAGAGAAATGCAATAATCATTGAAGAGCTTTGGAATTAGTTGGCTTAGGTGATGGGGACAAGAGGAGGCTGGGCTACTCTGGTTGGTTGTAGTAGGGACCTGTCCTCAAGGTACCAAACCAAACAGTTGATCCACTAAGGCAGTAGCAAGCAGAGATATGAAAATAAATTACCACATTGATAAAAAAAAAAAAAAGTTAAACTCTCACTAAGGATTAGAGATAGATGGATATAGAGGCACTTGAAATGTGTCACTCATCTTGGTAGTATACAGAAACTGATGGGGAAAGGGCAGAAAGAGGTTGGAAGAGTTCAGTTCCCTTTCTATAAAGGACGTCATGATTGGAGTTTGGGGGGCTAAACTCTTAAGAAGCAACTATTTTCCTATAGTACGGGTCTATTTAGATATGAAATTGATAGAAGGAAAAGAACAGTCTTTCCATTGTTACATCTCTAAGATTTTATTTTATTGCAATGATATGTTTTATATATTCTAAGTGTAAGTCTGGCTTATAAACTATGGGCTGGAGGATCAGAGACATTTAAAGCAATAAGAAATTGCTTCTTTGGGGGATGGACAAGAAGGATTCATAAACTACATAGAATTAGAATTGCATCTCAATGTATATAGCATAATGGTGTGATATCTGAAACCAAGAGCATGAATACATACTATGTAATAGAGTCTAGGGAGAGAAATCTATAAGATAGAGGGTTGGGTGTTGAGGAATGTCTATTCAGAGGATGGAGGAGAAAAAGGGGCTGAGAAAGGAAGTATGGAACGTATCAGATAGGCATCCTATAATATCAAGGAAGCTAAAATCTAGAGAGGATCCATGGAGGGTTGCTAAATGATGACTAATACCATAAAAAGGTCAAGAACAGTGGAGAGGGAGGACTGTCAGCCTTTGACCTTGATGATGCACACACATTTATTTGTTCTGTTTTTGTCCTATTGTTCTGGAACCTTCAGGCAAGGTTGTATAATTGTCCTGGGGAGATCTCTGATAACCAAAGGTAGAATACTTGCAAATGAAGAAGATAAGAAGATAAGCTAAGCTTTCTTCTCAGGTCAAGGGATAGTGTACCTCAAGGTTAAAGAAGGCCTCAGAGAGTACTAAGGACCATTGGAGAAGAAGAGGCTTCTGGCACAAGAATTAAAGAACTCAAAATACTGTGTGTTTTCCTTCTCTTCTGCATCTCCGGAGCGGTCATGAGGGCACTTCATTCTTAATCCACCAAAATCTGCCTTTCAAAAGGACTAAATAATTGTGTTATATAATGTACTATGAGGCAAAATTTCCTGGTTGAAGAAAATGTTCTCCCTCTGAAGTTATCCCTCTTTTCAGAGTCTGTCTGCACTGCAAAGGCTGCACGGATCCAGGCCCTACGTAAAGCTTTTAAGAAACACATTACTGACAACAGAATGCCTCTGTGTGACAGAGCGAGGAAGGCATGCAGACTAAAATGGTCAAGCTAGAGAATATGCCGGATCGCTGGAGTTTTTCATGATGCAATCATCCCCAGGCTTTCCTCACCCTCCCTGACCTCCTCACCCCACTGTGTTTCTCCTCGCTCACACCACTTCTCGTCAGCACCTTCCTATTTACCAGAGATCCCCATTTCTGATACTTTGCAGGGGCTAATTATCTTCCATTTATCTGTGCAGCCCTGCATTTGCCATCTATTAGTCCAGAAACATAAATGATGTAAATCCTTTTATATCTGGCTGCACCACCTAATTATTCCTCATTTGTTTTTATTCTCTCTCAATTTAGCATCATCTGCAAAGTTGGAAATCATGTTTTCATATCATAATTAGGGCTCTAAGAACCTCAGAGAAACTGGCGAATATGCATGCCTTTGCTTTTCATTTTAATGGTGAGTTTAAAAGTGAGAAAATAAATTAGGGCTGAAGGATATAATAGAGTAAAATGAAAGTTTCTGGAATACAGATGCAGAAATGTGATAGAGCAACATGGGAGAGAAACTTTTAGCGTTAGAGTGTAAAAGCCGGCCCCTAAAGTGGATCCACCAAGTAGATTAGCAGTATTGACTTTCTTTGCTGATGAAAATCATTCTAGACATCGCATGGTGTGGTTGGGGTATGCCTAGGTATGGGCAGTTTTGCTAATAGGATAAACAGCTTTCCTTAAGTATGTTAAAGATTTACTTTATTATGGGACAGCAATCTGGATGAAATTGAATGACAGTATGTGAGAAGGCACGGCCCCTACTGAGAAAACACAAAAAATCCATAGATCTAAGGCCCTAGAGGAGGGAAGAATGGGAACAAAACAACTTGGCAAATTCTTTAAATTCTTATTGTTATTTCTATGTTCTCCCACAAAATAGTACCTCCCAGAGCAGCCCTTCCTACAAATCACTTAGCTCTTCTTCTTCAGAACTTCCTTCAAAGTTCATTTCCACGACTTTCTCAAGTAACTGACTCTAGGTCATTTAGAAGTTTTTCTTCTGTATATACGTGGTCCCTTTTTTAGTCTTCTTCCTTCACTATCTATATCCCAGTAAGATTTGAATTTGCACTGTTAAGATATTTTGGTATGTATTATTTATTGTATGTGTATTTCTCCTAACAACTATGGTGGTTAAAAATCTCAAGGGAGAAATGATGTACTGGTCATTACTAACTAGGTCATGGTCTTGTAACAAACAACCCCAAATATCAGCCAAGAAACAGAACAATATTTATTTTTCACTCACATTTCAAATTTACTGTAGGCCAACGGGGGGACTCTGCTCATTTTTTCTCACTGATTCAGGTTGGCTTTCAGATACTTGCTTGTATAATCCCAAAGGGAAGAAGAAGGAAACTGGAGAACTATGCTCTGACTCTTAAAGGTCCTGTCCCTAACTGATACAGGAAACTTCTGAAGACATTTTACTGGCCAAAGAAACTTATATGGTTATGACTGAGTTCCGTGGTGGAAATGCTGAGTATCTGTGAACAATAATGTAGTATATTCCAGATAGTACCTTCCAGCTTTATGTCTTTTTGCAGAACTAATAAGAATAGTTCTATGCATACAATGACCACTAGGGTACCAAAAAATATGGTTAATCAGCCACAGAAATAATTTAGATTTTTTTTTTTTTTGTATAAGACATTGCTACCTATTTGACCCAGAAATTTGCCTGCCAATTCTTTCTTCCTACTAACACCAGTCCCTGAGGTTTTCCTGAACCATGTTTCAGTTGGGTGTAACTAGTCGTGGACACGCAGAAGCAAAGTGAAAAGTCGACTTGCACTTTTGACAAAAAGAGACAGATAATGATTCGGTGAAGTTTGAATTTATTCTCTCTCTCATTTAAAGAATTAAGCATAGGACCCCAAAAGCACAGGCAACAAAAGCAAAAATAAATAAGTGGGACTACATCAAACTGAAAAGCTTCTGCACAGCAAAAGAAATTATCAATAAAATGAAAAGGCTGCCTACAGCTTGGGGGAAAATACTTGTGAACCATAAGGGAGGTTAATATTCAAAACATATGTAAAACTCACACAATTAAATAGCAACCCCCCCATAATCTGATTAAAAATTGGCAAATAACCTGAACAGATGTTTCTTCTAAAATTCTTCTAAGATGATATTAAAAATGGCCAGCAGCTATATAAAAAGGTGCCAAACATTGCTAATATCAGATAAATGCAAGTCAAAACCATAATGAGATATCATCTCATACCCATTAGAATGGATATTATAAAAAAATGGATATTATAAAAAAAAAGATGACAAGTATTGGCAAGGGTGTAGAGAAAAGGAAACCATTCTACACTGCTGGTAGGATTGTACATTGGTGCAGCCATTAGGGAAAACAGTATAGAAGTTCCTAAATAAATTAAAAATAGAATTACCAGATGATCCAGCAATTCCTCTTCTGGGTATGTACCCAGAGGAAATTGCTACCTCATTAAAATATCTACATGTCCATGTTTATTGAAGCAGTGTTCACAACAGCCAAGATATGGAAGCAACCTAAGTGTCCATCCATGGATGAGTAGATAAAGGATCTGTGGCATGCATATACATAATACTGAGGGTGCCAACAAATGTACACATATTTTGAGAAAGGGCAAAAAATGATTAAGATTGTAATACTTTAGTCACACTTAACTTCTGCAATTACAAGAGTTACAAGATACAATATGCAAGATAACAAATGTTACTGGTATATATTGAGTATTATAATTTTTTTTTTTTTTTTTTTTTTTTTAAGAATAAGGGCTTTATTCACCAGCCAAGAGCTTACGGCATAGAAGAATTCCAAATGGCCATGCTCCCCGACTGCCTTGGTCTTTCCCTTTTTACTGACAGTCAAAAAGTTCCACTCCACAGGTACCCTTCTCATTGGCCAGTTTGAATCAAGCAGGAGATGCTATTTCCTCCCCTACAGAACTACAGGATTTCACAGAACTTGGAAATTTCCAAGTTTCAGGAAGTTAAGTTTACAAATTCCCAAGAGCTGAATCACCATGGAGTATGACAATTTTAATACAGTTTTTTTCTCCCTTTCTTAAAATGTGTGTACATTTTTTGGACCCTTCAGTATGTATATTTATATATAGCATATACATATATTAGAGAATATTACTCAGCTTTAAAAATGAATATCCTACCATTTGCAATGACATGGATGAACCTAGAAGACATTATACTAAGTGAAATGAGCCAGACACAGATAGAAAAATACTGCATGATCTCGTGAATGTGAACAAAATTAAATACATAGAAACAGAGAGTACAACAGTGGTTAGCAGCTGCAAGGATGAGGGGAGTGCAGTGGAGGAAATGGGGAAATGTAGGTGAAGGAGCATGAAGTTGTAGTTATGTACAATGAATAAGTATAAAGATCTAAAATGTAGCCTGAGGAGTATAGTTAATAATATTGGGTTGTACACTGAAAAATTGCTACAATTACAGATTTTAAGTGCTTTTACACAAAAGGAAAGTGTGTGAGATGATGGGTATATTAATTTGCTTGACTATAGTGATCACCATGTATATATATATTGCAAAATATCATGTTGTACACCTTAAATTCATACAACAAAAGAAAGAATTAAGCAAAGGGATTTTAATAAAAGAAGAGAAGTTGAGCTTTGAACCTTAGTATAGTGACGATCTCTAGTCTATGTTTTTTTGTAATTTATTTGAGGAGAAAATGAGGGGAAATTTTTTCTTAACATTTAAATAATAGATCAAGACAACAACAGGAAGTCTCTTGCAAGGGTTTTCTATGACTAATTGTGTCAACTGTAAATTTCCTTTTCCTTTTTTTTATTTCAAAATATTAGGGAGGTACAGATTTTTTTGGTACATGACTTGAGTCAAAGCTATAAATGCGCCCTTCACTCAAATAGAGTTCATTGGTACCTGTTAGGTAGGGTTTTGCCCATCCCCTTCCCCCCCCAACTTGATTCCCAATGACTTTTACCTTCCTTTGTGTACTTATGTGCCCCTCAGTTCCAATTTATTAGGGAGTCCATGTGATATTTGTTTTTTCATTCTTTAGATACTTCACTTAGGATAATGGTTTCTAGTTCCTTCCAGATTTCTGCAAAAGGCATTGATTTATCCTTTTAATGGCTGAGTAGTACTCCATGGTCTACATATGCCATATATTGTTAATCCACTTATGAATTGATGGGCATTTGGGTTGATTAAACATCTTGGCTTTGAGAATTATGCTGGAAAAAGCATGTGAGTGCAGGTGTCTTTTTGTTAAAATGTTTTGTTTTCCTTTTAGTAAATACCCAGTAGTGGGATTTGTGAATCAAATGGTAGGTCTACTTTAATTAATAGTTCTTTGAGAAACCTTCATACTATTTTATGTAGGATCTGTACTAATTTTCAGTCCCACAGACAGTGTATAAGTATTCCTTTCTCTCTGTACCCACCCCAGCATTTATTGTTTATGGATTTTTTAATAAAAGCCATTGATTGAGGGAACGTGATACCGCAATTTGCATTTCCCTGATGATTAGTGATGTTGAGCATATTTTCATGTTTGTTGGCCATTTGTCTGTTTTCTTTTGGAAAATTTCTGTTCATGTCTTTTGTGCACTTTTTAATGAAGTTGTTAATTTTCTTCTTGCTGATTTAAGTTCTTTGTAGATTCTAGTTATTAGTCCTTATTGAATGTGTAGATTGCAAACATTTTATCCCATTCTATAAGTTGTTATTTGCTCTGTTGATTATCCCATTAGCTATGCAGAAGCTTTTTAATTTAATTGAGTCCTGATTATTTATTTTTGTTGCTGCTGTAACTGCCGTTGGGGTCTTAGTCATAAATTCTTTGCCTAGATTGATGTCTACAAGAGTTTTTCCACAGTTTCTTCTAGAATTCTCATCATTGTTTTCATGCCTTACATTTAAATCTTTTAACCACCTTGAATTAATTTGGGGGAAGTGGCACGAGATAGAGGTGCTATTTCATTCTTCTACAAGTGGATATTCAGTTTTCCCTGCACTGTTTATTGAATAGGGCTTCTTTTTCCCTGAATGCATTATTTTCTGCTTTGTCACAGATCAGCTGTAAGTAGATGGTTTTATATCTGGGTTCTCTAGTATGTTCCATTGGTCTGTCTCTATTTTTGTGCCAATACCATGCTGTTTGTTTACTATAGCTTTGTAGTAGAGTTTGAAGTCAGGTAATGTGATGTCTTCAGCTTTGTTCTTTTTGATTAGGATTGCTTTGCTATTAAGAAACCTTTCAGGTTCCAAATTAAACCTAGTATTATTTTTTCTAGATCTGTGTAGTATGACTTTGGTAATTTGATGCATGTGGCATTGAATCTGTAAATTGCTGTGGGGAGTATGGAAATTTTAACAATGTTGATTCTACTGGTCCATGAGATCTCTAGTCTACTTTTTAAAACTTTTAAATGTTAAGATTTTCTTATCTGTAACTCTATCCCTGAATGCTTTGTTCCTTGTTCTAGCAGGTCTAGAAATTGAAGTCAGCAGTCTATCCAACACCCTACCAGACCTGCTGTCATGGGAAATTATTTTCAAAAAAGGGAGAGCTTGTTAGGAGAGGAAAAAGAGATAATACTAAGAATTTACTAGAATATGTTTAAAAGTCACAGATCAAGCGGAGTACTGAAAACAGTTTGAGGGAGTAACATGACTTATTTTCTTTTATTTTAATTGAAAATTGGCTTTAATCAGAAGTGACAAGAATAAGAATGGGGAGATCATAGCAAAAAGAACAAATTATCTTACCATTGTTGTTTAGCTTGTTCTAGTATCAGCTTTTCATTTTTTGACAGTGTTTTATTATTTAATCTTCTGCACATGATGAACTCAATCTCATAATAAATGCACTTTTGCTTAAAACGTTTAAAGGCTGTGGCATGGAAAACATGGGAACCTTACTTTGGAAGTGCTGAAACATTTAAAATACTGAGTCCTCAAGCAGAAATGTCAGCAAAGCCCTTTTGTTTCTATCTCTAGCCTTGTCCCAGCCCCTCCATCTCAGGGTCCCTGGAGGGAGCTTGAAAACATGGCCTGCTTCTCAGAGTCCAGATTCTGCCTTCCTAACTGAGCGCACCTGCAAGGCTTGCGTCAGCCAGTGTGGGCTCCGGGCACAACGGGGCCCCGTGTGTCAGAACTGACATCTCCCGCAGCTCCTGCAGTCTTGGCTTTCAGCTGCCTGTGATCACAAACATCGGGGACTGGCCATCGGAGGTTAGCACTGCTGAGCTGGCTGCTGCTTCCTGTCTTTGGGGGCAAGGCATAAAAATATGCAGCTTGCTTTAAAAGTCCTTGCCTTTAGGTAAAAAGCAGATGGATACTTTTTGGAGAGGTACCAAAGCGTTCATGCTTGAGACCAAGAAAATATGTAAATGTGTGTGTCTGTCTATATTGAGACACACAAGTGCACTTCTTTTATCATTCTCCAACGTGTACACCAAACATGTTTTGGGCATTTTGCTTACTTACTGGAGTATATGTGAGATTAGTTAATATTGGGGAAAAAGGACTAAACTTTTCAAAAATATTTTATTTATAAAGAAGTTGGTAGTGATCTTCTAAAAAGTTAATTTCTAAAAATGGTCAAATACTTGAGCATGTATATAGAATCACAAGACTTTAAAGTCAAAAGTCATGTAGTCCCATCTACCCCTTTTACAGGTTGAAATCCAAAGCCTAGGAGGTGAAATGACATATCTAAGATCACACAGATAAAGTGTAGTAGGGTCCGAATGGGAACTCGGAACTTCTGACTTCTTATCCTTACACTTTCTATAAGACAATACTAGACATTCTATCTAGGGTTCCTCAAACTACGGCCCGTGGGCCACATGAGGCGGTGTGATTGTATTTGTTCCCATTTTGTTTTTTTACTTCAAAATAAGATATGTGCAGTGTGCATAGGAATTTGTTCATAGTTGTTTTTTTTTTTTGTTTGTTTGTTTTTTAAACTATAGTCCGGCCCTCCAATGGTCTGAGGGACAGTGAACTGGCCCCCTGTTTAAAAAGTTTGAGAACTCCTGCATACACAGCATATTCACTTTGGAAAATATCGTGGGGTCCTCTGAGAAGCGATCCTTACTTTAGGCTGTGTGGAATTTTAGAAACAGAAGAGATCACAAAGACCATTAGACCGATCCCAGTGTGTGTTCTTCAAGTTGAAAGCAGCATCAAGAGCTAAACAACAAGCATTTTAATTTGAGGGGGAGTTAATCTGGTCATTAATAAAAATAATGCCACAGATATTTTTTAAAGCTTTATTGAGATGTATTTCATTTACCATATCATTCACCCATTTCAAGTGTACAATTTCTTTTAGTATAGTCACAGAGTTGTGCAGTGATTGCCACAATCTAATTTTAGAACATTTTTGCCACCTGAAAAAGAAACCCTGTACTCATTAACAGTCACTCCCCATTCCCCACTACTCCAGCCCCCTGGCAACCACTAATCTACTTTCTGTCTCTATGCATCTGCCTAGTCTGTCACAGATAATTGAATGACATGTGTGTGTGTGTGTGTGTGTGTGTGTGTGTATGTGTGTACAAAGATACTTCAGGCTTTCCACTAGGGCTTATTACAAGAGCAATAGATATGTATTCCAGAAAATTAGATAATACAGATAATAAAAAACAATAAAACAAACCTATTTTATTTCTACAACTTAGGTTATATCACTATTAGCCTTTCATTACATGTTCTTCCAGAATAAGTTCTATCTATAGCTATATCTATAGCTACTCTTTTACCAAAATTAAATCACACTGGACATGTTGTTTGCCATCTCGCCTTTTTCACTTAATAATCTCTACCTTAACATGGCAATAAGTTGCTCTCCAATTATCAGATTAGACCCGTGGAAGGAATGTACATGGGAGAAGAGCATTGTTTGGGAAAACAGAATTCAGGCATCAAGACTAGGAGTGCATTTTTTGAAACACTTTAAAAATATTGTCATATTTACCACCATGAAACAGTTAGCATATTAAGGATAATATATACCTGATCCCATTGTGGGAAGACTGTGATTCTGGCAGGAGCTCTCATCTTCAGCAGGCAGTGGGATCAGATATCTAAGGCAGTCCTGATTGTAAATACCTTGCTTGTCCTGTTATCCCTAAACTGGTGTTATTTCTAAGTAAAAGAGTTATGCCTTATCGGGTTGTTTCCTGGTGAGATGAAGGAGTTCTTGGTTTCTCTCACCATGTTTCTTTGGAGAATTAAAGAGGTAGACATTAACAGGGAAAACTGCAGTGATTCTCTAACAACATACTGATAGAGGTGATATCCATTTTGAACAAATTCTAATGAAAAATTACAACTAATTTAACCTACAAAAGCATTAACTATTTGATTCTAAGAAAGTAGTTTGCTTCATATTTTAAATGGTTAGGGTAATAAAAATGTGTTTGCTACGTTTCTCAGAAACCTAATTGTTACATAAATTGAGGCATGCTACAGAAGCTATAGAGTCTTTGAAAAACAGGATAATTTGGGGAAATAAAAGAAATATAGTGAAGTTACATTAGGAAGTGGTATTAACATGTCATTGAGAATAATAAAGCTCAAGTTCAAATTCTTATTCTTCCTTTAACTGGCTGTATAAACTTACTAAATTAGGGTATACTTTCTCTGAGCCTCATTTTTCTCATATGATAAATGGATAAACAAATGCATGGATCTTAGCCTTGTGAAGAGTAAATGAAAAACTTCTGGAAAGAATGTAACTTGTAACTTGCCCTTGACAAATAATAATATTGCCTACTATCTCCATACTAATGCTTACTTAGTACATGCTAGGTAGTCTTCTATACACTGGACACACATTGACTCATTTAATAATACAATAGCCCTGCAAGGCAGATATTATTATTACCACCCCCATTTTGCAAAGAGGTAAACTGAGACCGAAAGAAGTATGTAACTTACCCAAGGTGATGCAACTAATATGTGGCAGAACCCTTATTTGTTTTTTTTTTTTTTTGTGATCACCTTCTTTATTTTTTTTTTATTTTTTTTTTTATTATAGATAAAAATATGCACCATAGATTTGAACCCAGGAGATCTAGTTTAGAATCGTTGCTCTCAATCACTGCACCCCTTTGGTTTTTGTTTGTTTATTTTGTCTGTCATTACTTTCTGGCAAACCATAGTCAGTTATTTATCTATTCAACAATTACTTATAGAAT
>CAUYPK010091407.1:0-10234 GCA_963574355.1 Loris lydekkerianus
CCACCGCCAGCCATGTTAATACAAATGCTGCAAAATCTCAATTTTTTTAATGGCTGAATAGTATTCCATGGTATACATATACCACAGCTTGCCAATCCATTCCTGGGTTGAGGGACATTTAGGCTGTTTCCACATTTTAGCAATTATAAATTGGGCTGTGATAAACATCTAGTACGAGTGTC
The DNA here is from genome assembly GCA_963574355.1 of Loris lydekkerianus. Lineage (NCBI taxonomy): Eukaryota > Metazoa > Chordata > Mammalia > Primates > Lorisidae > Loris > Loris lydekkerianus. Next base: position 183 of record CAUYPK010091407.1, read on the forward strand.
TTTATAATAAAAAGGTTTTTTTCCTTCTGGATAGATGCCCAGTAATGGGATTGCAGGATCAAATGGGAGGCCTAGGTTGAGTTCTTTGAGGTTTCTCTATACTTCTTCCAAAAACATCGTATTAGTTTGCAGTCCCACCAGCAGTGTAAAAGTGTTCCTTTCTCTCCACATCTGCACCAGCATCTGCAGTTTTGAGATTTTGTGATAAAAGCCTTTCTTGCTGCAGTTAGATGATATCTCAGGGTGGTTTTAATTTGCATTTCTCTAATAATTAGGGATGATGAACATTTCTTCATGTGTTTGCTGGCCATTCGTCTGTCTTCTTCAGAGAGGGTTTTGTTCATCTCCCCCATTGATGTATGAGATTGTTAGTTTTTTTTTCTTGTGGATTAATTTAAGTTCTGTATAGATTCTAGTTATTAAGCTTTTGTCTGATTCAAAATATGCAAATATCCTTTCCCATTGGGTAGGTTGTCTATTTGCTTTGGTTGTTGTCTCCTTACCTGTACAGATGCTTTTCGGTTTAATTAAATCCCATTTGTTTATTTTTGTTGTTGTTGCAGTTGCCATGGCAGTCGTCTTCATAAAGTCTTTCCCCAGGCCAATATCTTTCAGTGTTTTTCCTATTCTTTCTTTGAGGATTTTTATCGTTTCATGCCTTAAATTTAAGTCCTTTATCCATCTTGAATCAATTTTTGTGAGTGGAGAAAGGTGTGGGTCCAGGTTCAGTCTTTTACATGTGAATATCCAGTTCTCCCAGCACCATTTATTGAATAGGGAGTCTATCCCCCAGTGGATGTTCTTGTTTGGTTTATTGAAGATTAGGTGGTTGTAAATTGTTGGTTTCATTTCCTGGTTTTCTATTCAATTCCAAATGTCTATGTCTCTATTTTTGTGCCTGTACCATGCTATCTTGACCACTAATGGCCTTGTAGCGCCCTGCTATTTTTTGTTGCAGTTTGGCTGGGGCTGGGTTTGAACCACCCCCCTCAGTGTATGGGGCTGGTGGCTTACCCACTGAGCCACAGGGACCTCCCCTAGGGACCATTTTCATGGAAGACAATTTGTACATGGACAAAGGTGAGGGGTTGAGGGCGCTATAGATTCTCACAAGGAGCGTGCAGCCTAGATCCCTCAACTGTGCAGTTTACAGTGGGGTGTGAGTAGGTTTGTGCTCCTATAGCAATCTAATGCCACCCGGATCTGACAGGAACCAGAGCAGAGGCAGTGATATGAGCTGTGGGGAGTGGCTGTAAATGCAGATGAAGCTTGCTCACCACCTGCTGAGCGGCCAGGTTTCTAACAGGCCACAGGTCACTACTGGTCTGACCCCAAGTTCTAAGCCACAACCCACTCGGGTTGCCAGTGGAAAAGTTACCACTGCACATTTGTTCAAGATGGTGCCGGTGAGGGCTGGGTTTGTTGCTTGGCACTATCTTTGATTAAATTCTGACAGGCCTGGGTCGTTTGGGGGGTATTCATGAGTAAGTGCTGGGATCGGGGTCTCTGGGGCCAGACCATACAGGGAGTAAGTCTGATGCCAAGATGTAATGTGCATCTGTTTCTCTATCAGAATTTTTCTACTTTAGTATTTCATTCAAAACAAGGAGAGAAAAGTTAAGTCTTTTTCCTTTTCCCTTTTCTGATGGCCATGACTGAATTTTTCTTGCATGAACGGTTCTTGTGTTCTTATTTAAAAGAAGAATTTGGCATATGGCAGACCTCCTCAAGCTATCTTTAGTTGGTTGTGGGGTGTAAGTGATTAAGAATGCAGCTGTACTTGCTACCAGCACATGCTTTTAAGGAGTGAATTGCTAAGCAGACAGGCCAGTTAGAAGTTTAGAATAGCCTCTTGGGATCAGAGATCTAATTTTTCAAGTGCATGGTGCACAGGGTCCCTCCAGTCCGGCCTGCAGCACTGAGGGCAGTTTGTACCAGAGGCCGTGTGAGGTAATTCTTTAAAATGGCAGCTGCCCTGGCTCTGCAGAGGTAGCCGAGCTTCGCTTGGAGGAGACAGGAGGACACTGACTTCACTTTGCTTTGTATAGTTTGGCGTCCGTGCTCCTTTGGAGTAAAAAATTCTTTACTTCACCAGTGTGTCCCAGGACAGATCCATCTCTGTCCTGCTGCTCAGTTACATTGCAGTGCCGGGGCCTTAGTCTTCAAAACTTGGAACTCCTCTTGCCTTTACTCCAAAAATTTGTTCTTTCATTTAGTAAATATTTGCTAAGTTTGTGCCATGTGCAGGACCATGTGGAGAACACAAAGATGACTCTGATGTGGGGCCTGTCCCCAAAGGTTGTCAGTCAAGTATAGGACATAGGGCGAGTACATGGAGCTTTTCCTTGGAAGTGTCCAAGAAAAGGGTGATGAGGTGCAGGTATTTAGAGGGAGGAAAAGGAGATTAGTTAGATGGATGGGTTTCAAGTATACCCTTGTGGAGAAGGTGACATTTGAGCTGAGCCTTGAAGAACAGGCTTAGCTGTGCAGAGAGGGATGTTCTAGGCAAAGGATAGAGCCTGGAAGCTAGAAAGCAAGGGAATGGGTAGAGAATAGAAAGAAAGCTTAATAAGCATTTATTAAGCTCTTACTGTATGCCAGGCACCTGACTGAGGCATCATTCATTTAATCCTCCTAGCAACTTTTTTTCTGTTTTCTTCTAAGGCCTGCAGTATTAAAATCACTTGCCCAAGAAGGCACAGAAGTGGTAGAAGGGGAGATTTGAACCCAAGGCAGTCCATTTCCAAGTCTCAAATTTTTAGCCTCTGAGCAAGAGCAAGCTTTAGTTAGATATTTGAAGGGAAAAAGTAATTTGAAGGGGTAAAGTTTAGGAAAAAAGTGGTTTGAGGCAGATGGAAAAAAGGACCTTGGGTGTTGAGCTAATTACTCTGTAAGCAGCAGGGAGCCATTGACGGTTTTTAATGGGGTGTGATGTGGCCACAGCAGGACTTCCAACTGTAACTGCAAAAATATTTGAGTTCATTACTATGTGCTGGCCACTATCCCAGACACCCCTAACCTCTCTCAGTTCTCATAGCAGCCGTCCGAGATGGGTGCTGTTGGAACCCCCGTCTACCTACGGATAAGGAAACTGAGTACAAGTTTAGAGAGGTTAAAGGCTTGCCAGAAGTGGAATTGAGCATGATGTGCAAGATGAACTTGAGGTCAGAGGCCGAGAGGTGAGTGAGGCACTGCAGGAATCCAGGAAGAGGAATGGAAGCGATTGGAACACAACTGAAGAGACTGAGTCCCCAGCAGAGGCTCTGGCAGAGGCTCTGACTTTTACCGTGTGGGATGCTGGTTCTGGGACAACCCTAGGGAGCCAAAGATGAAAAGGGGAGCCCTCTTCCTTTGAGCTCCGTAAACAGGCTTGAAGAGTCAGGTTGGGGCATCCTGCCCATGTGGGTGGGACTGTGAAGGCAAGTGTCAGGCCTGGGTTTGTCAGTGGGGGTGTTACATTGGTAAGGGAGCTGGGTAGGGGCCGGGAGCTGGGGCCAGCACTCCACGGATGGGCGGAATGATGAGTGTCAGGCAGGGACACATGGATAGGCGGGCGGGGGCTGGGTTTACCTCAGAAGGGGCCGTATAGTAGAGAGAAAAATGACTAGATTTGATATATTGTGGTCACTGGACATCTCGTGTCCCGTTGCTATGTGAGGTGACCTTAAGCTGAGACAGTCTCCTCTTTGCCTCATTCAGAAAAATCACTACAATTGCATGGATTTACCCATTAAAAAGACAGAAATACCATAATTTGAAAATATAGTGCGTGTTTTTTTTTTTTTTTTTTTTTTCCTGTTAGTACAAAAAGGGCAAAACAAAGCCTACTAGTGGCTAGTCCTTTGTATTCTGCCTTCTTAGACTCTTACAGGGATGAAAAATGGGCTGGGTGTTTTGGGAAATAGAAATAATCAGCAACACCACTCAAGGCACCTGGCAAGGCTAGTGCCAAAACAGCAAAGCAGGCAGCGTGGGACCCAGTGCACACTTGGGGGCACAGAGGGCAGAGCCCCCTCTCCATGGGTATTGAGTAGCACCTGGGAGTGGGGAGGGGCTTATATTCTTTGTGAGTTCAAGTGGGTCAGCTGAAAGTTTGATCTTGTGTCTGTGAAACCTGTTGTGATAAGAAAGTCTGTGCTCCTCCGTCAGATTTGGCCCAGAGGCAGTTCTCCCATTTTTTGTGTCTTTTGAGGCTGCTTTGAAAGAGAATGTCCATTAAGCCCTTGTTTCTGTCCATTCATAGCTGCCTCCTGGCTTCAGGCAGAGTGGCCTGTGCAGGGGCCAGCAGCCATCCCTATCTAGGGCAGGTCTCTAAAAGTGGCATCCTTTGCCAGACGCCTGTGAATTTTAAAAGCAGTGATTTGTCTGCGGCATCATCTTTCTGAACCTAATGATGTGTAATTGCTTAGTTTTTGAACTGTGGTTGGTCTGCTTCTAGCAGATTAGCTACCTGAGAGGAAATAAGAATTTAAATTGTTTGCCTGACTTTTAAAAATTTACATACGAGGGAGACATCTCATCCATAGATGCATTGGACCCAGGGAAGGGCTTTTTTGAAGTAGCAGCCACTGTTTATTGATGTTCTTATTTTCCTGCCTCGGAGCTTTCACACATTCTTAGTAGTTGTAAGTTACTTGTGTTGTTTTTATTCCCATTGTAGAGATGAGGAACCCAGGCTCAGAAGGTTGAATAGCTCAAGGTCTTCCTACTGGTAGATGCCAGTGGTGGGACTGGAACGCAGCCCGCTCTGACTATCTGGGGTTTGTGCTCCATTGTCAGGAGTAGCCCTACAGTTGGCAATAATAATGATGGATGAATGAATGAATGGATTCTTCAAAAAGAATAGTTCCTATGTTCCTGACTATGAGAGAATATTTGAGACAGTTGTTTTGAGAATGGGGCTGTGGACAAGGAAGCACCAATAAATCTTCCTTATTTCTGGTAAATCCCTTTGTAAAGACTATAATTGCGAAGGGAAAACTAAAAAACTATGATTAATCACTAAACAGATATTGTGTAAAACTGTTCTTTTCAGCTCCGGATTTGGGGGTAGGTAGTAGGGGGTAGGTCCAGGTGGAGAAGCAGGCTGGGGAGACAGGCCCCATTTCCAACAGTGAGTTTTCCCCAGTAGTACTCCAGGGTTGTAGTGTGGCATCTGTGTGCAGGTGTCTGAAGATGGTTGAATGCTACATTTAGGATTGTTTTGAATAGCATGCTGCCTTGTTTTTAATCTCTGTAGCAATAACTTTCTATAAGAAAAATGGCTAGTTCCATGATCTTTTGCCTTTTGAAAATGAGACAAGGAGAGGTCTGTTTTAAACTCTCAACAAGTTTCTCTGAGTTTTTTTTTTTCTTGTTAGGAAGTGGCAGGTAGAATCTCTTACTTGTGGAGGTCTGCCAGACCCACAGTCCTCGCCTCCTTCTGCGCTGCCCTCTGCTTCCGTCCCTCCTCCTGTCCTCTCACCTCTAACAATCCACTACAGAGGCACTTACAAGACAAGGGCTTGGAGAGGGAGGAGGACGGAGTGTCCCTGGCACGTTCTGATTAATCCTATTCATTGTCAAGTACAGCTTTTTAATGAGCTGATTCATTACTAAGAGTAGTTCTCATGCAAATCCCCAGCTTGTATCCTGCAGATTTAATTTCTAGCAACTTCCTCGTTTCAACACAACACCATTGTACAAGGGGCTTTATAATTTTCTTCTAATGTAGCCCTTCACCTCACATTTTATTTTAAAACTTAGACAGAAATACAAAAAAAAAAAAACAACCCTGGAAGAATACATAGGTGGATATTCCACTTCTCTAAAGGAAGGATTGTTCACATATAAACGTTTTGGAAGAAATGACAAAGGAAATCACTAAGTTTCCAAACTTAAGTTTGTGTAATATTACTGATAAATTTAATAAATATGCAAATGTTGCCTTGATTAAGATATAAAAGATTTAATATAAAACTATGGAGAGTTCAGGAAATTGTAGAAGAAACACCAAGACAACCAGAAAAAAAAATAGGCAACTTGAAACTTTAAAATTTTAATTTTGATCTACCTGGTCAAAAGGTAAACATGGTTGGCTAAACAGAACAAAATGGGTAACCCCACGAGTTATTAAACCAATGCGATGAAAACATGATAGCAGTTTTTCAATTGTTGTTATTATCAAATAGAAAATCACTTTCTTTCTTTCCTTTTTTTTTAGAGACAGAGTCTCACTTTGTCACCCCTGGTGGAGTGCTATAGCGTCACAGCTCACAGCACCCTCCAGCATTTGGGCTTAGGCAATTCTCTTGCCTCAGTCTCCTGAGTAGCTGGGACTACAGGCACCTGCCACAATGCCCGACTGTTTTTTTGTTGCAATTTGGCCGGGGCCAGGTTCGAACCCACCACCTTCAGTAAATGGGGCAGCACCCTACTCACTGAGCCAGAGGCACCGCCCAGAAAATCACTTTTAAATGCTGGTGTGGTTTGGGTGAGAATATTTGAGACAGACATAATATATGTCTCAAACATATAGACTATTTGGGGGAGTAGAACTGAGTGTACCCTTTCTGAAAAGCAATTTTTAATTTGTTGGGATTTTTTTAATGTTCATCCTCTTCTCTAAAATTTCCTCTTCTTGAAATTTAAAGATAAAAATCAGATGAAAGTGCATGAACAATGATGTGAGTGAAAGTGTTAAGAGCCTGATAGAATGGTTAAGCCACATGGGCCATCCAGACATTGTACAACCTTGGAAAATAGCACTTTTAAGGAATTGTTAACAGTGTGGATGATACAAAATTGGGTGAAAACAGGCACTCTGTACCTGTGTAACATGATCCAAATTCTGCCTAGCAAGAGGACAACATGAACAACACCAGATTGTTAGCTCTGGTTATTTCTGAGCTGTGATATTGCAGGCATAGCTCTTGGTTTTTCTTTATTCTTTTATGTACATATTAAGATGATAAACTGTTCTTACAGGCAAAGATCTTCCTGTTGTCCTGTAGTACTGTCCTGGTTTTAGCACTGAAATCCGGATTACTCTAGTATATGTCTACGTGTGTGTGTGTGTGTGTGTGTGTGTGTGCATGAATGTGCATTGAAATGATGTGCCATTTGGCAGGAAGGTCCAAAGATACAGGACAAGCTGATAGGGCCTGTGTGGTAGTCAGGTAATAGCTTTGCTGATGCTAAAATTAATATGACTTATTGTAGGAAATGTAGGGAAAGAATAAATATGCAAAAACTTAAATAATGCTTCCAAGTGTAGTTCTGAATGGCTTTCTTTGGTGGCTCACAGGTTAATTGTCATAACCCTTAGAAGTAGATACTGTTTGTTACTGCATCCCTGTTTGCAGAGGCATAGAGAGATTGTGTTATTTACCCAGCAACACGCAGCCCTTAACAGAGTCTGGACTTGAACCTGGGGAGTCTGGTTCCAGAGTCTGGACTGCTGACCACTACCTCCCTGTAGATCCCCTCTTGCAACCACTCCCCTTGCCGCCCCTCAGCAGTTGTTAGCTGTTCCTGCCTGTGGCTGGTCAGGCTTCACTTAACTGCTGCTTCACTCCAGCCCCAATGTCACGGTGAGGACTGCCTTTGACCTTGCACAGAGGAACATCTTCCCCCCGCCCCGCCAGAGAGCCTAGGGTGGGGATTTCCACGGCAGACTTGCTGGTGTCTGGTGATAGAATTCTTTCAGTTTTGTTACGTTGTCTTGTGGCAAAGGACTAGGTCCAGGTGCAGCATTGGTTATTTCTGGAAGCACTTCCCCTTTTCTTTTATTTTGCCAAGTCTGGCATGGTATATTAGTCATCTTCCTCTTTGAAGGTGATTTGGGGTCCTCTGCCAAACATTCAGACATTTCTGTAGGGGTTGTGATCTTCCATGAGCATTCTGGACTCTGCACATTTCAGGAAGAATCCGGTCTGTCCATCCTCAGCTTGGCTCACAAAAGACCCCAGGATTGCACAAGTGTTTCATTAATAGTGTTATATCTCAGTGGTGATCACAGGCCTTCTTTCTTTCTTTCTTTTTTTTTTGCTTACTTGTTTTAAATACTTCTTCAACAAACTTGCTTTACTTTTCCAGGTTTAAAAAAATGTATTTCAGTTTTGTTTTGTTTTTTTTTAATGCAGTTTTACTCCTACAACAAACTTTCCAGCTTCCTTCAAAGTCTGTGCATGGCAAAGATCTTCCTAACCATCCTTCAAGTTAGAGCAACTCCATTTCTGTATCAAAAAAGAATTACCTTTAGCTATTGTCTGAACTTGTCAGAATTTTCTGAGAGCTAAGCCAGAATTTCTGGTTAATTGTTTTGTCACATTAATTAAACAACGAGGGCATTAGCATTCCTCACTTCCGAGGTACGTCTTTTTAGGTGTAGGGAATTTTTTTGCTTTTAAATTTTAGAAATCTATTAATTGTCAAATAACAGAACACACTTTAAGTCCATTTTTGTGGAGAGGGTGATGTTTAAGCTACAACAGTTTAAATTTGGACCTTGTAGATTATGTATGTTTCAGAGAATCTTTATGTTTCTCTGAAAAGTATGCGTCATCCTCCTTCCTTGTCCCCAACACACCTTTGGGGGAGGGGGTTTAGTGGGGAAGTAATGTAGAAAAATCGATCCTCAACGGTAAAAGTATGATGTCTTAAGAATTTTTAGTGTTCAAAGGAAAGTCTGTGCTTCCCAAAGGAACATGTTCCCATTTGAAAAAAAAAAAAAAAGAAAAAGACCTGTGTTTGTGTTGCTGTCTCTCTGGAAGAGAAATGAGAACAGTGGAGAATTGAAGTCTCTGGCCTGGCCAGGTGGATTCCTGACTCCAGGGCTTTAGCACCCCAGGCTGTGACGTGAAGGGCCTTCCATCCTTCAGAGGAAAGAGGCTTGGGGACCTGAGAGACCAGACTGGGGACAGGCCAGGCCAGCTAGGAGTCCCAGAGCTCTGACGCCCCGCTGTTCCCTCCACAGGGCGAGCATCCGCTGGGCAGTTGTTGGAAGTGCTGTCTCTCTTCTCACCCGCACCTGTTGAACCTACTGTCTCCTGGTGATTTGCTTGCTTTGCTGGTGGATATTGGCTGAATTGGTGGCTTGTGTGCCTGCCCAGGAGAGCAATTTAGCCCTAAGCCAAGGGGAGGAGGGGCTTAGGAGCTGGACAGAGAGGGACCATTTAATTAAAGAATAGGCCTTTATAATATTGGACCACATGTTAGGGTTTGGGTTTTGCTTTGGGTACCTAGGAAACGTCCAGGAACACATCAGGAGTGTGTTTAGTTGCTCTGTTTGTTTGTGTATGTGTTTTAGGGGGAAATTGCTTTCACCCTCCCCCGCCCTTCCTGGTTTTAGTCCCTCATCTACCCTGGTAGAGGACCACAGCACTTCCTGCCCTATTGATAACAGCCCCTCAGAGCATGAGGTAAACCCCCCAGTAAGGAGAGCAGACCATCTCCCAGCTGCCCTCACAAAAACAAACAGTAAAGCTGATCATAGGGGTCCTCATTATATTCCTATGGGCTCCAGAAGTAGAAGTAACTGAAAATGGAGCATAAGCCCCTGGGCCTTGACTTATTTTGCAAGGCCCAGGATTGGGTAGGAGGAGGGACCTTAGCTGGGAGCCAGGCATGGGCAGGCAGGGAGGCCCTACCCACATGCCGCCCAGGGCTGCCATGACCTCACCCTCATTTGCTGGGCACTGATAATGTCTTGGGCCCTGCCCCTAATGGGAGACACGCGATCATTACCTTGAGGGCTCAGATTCAGAGTTTCATAAATGCTGGATTCCCGAAAGTTAAACTTTCTTCTCCCCTAAACGTACTCTGTTAATATAAGTGACTGAACACAGCCTGCGGGGGAGGTGCTGGCCCAGCCCTTGCAGCTGTGTGGTGCATTAAACCTGAAGGAACAAGCCTCATGACTGCGTTATGGTAGCTTTTAGAAATTTGTTCTCCCTGTTTTTTCAGGATGTATAAGTTCCCTTTCTTATAAATGTATATATATATATATATATATATATATATATATATATATATATATATATATATATATATATTAAATTTTGTTTTTTAGT
>CAUYPK010091409.1:0-24555 GCA_963574355.1 Loris lydekkerianus
TATAGACAACTAATATTTATAAATAAAAGTAAAAGATAGTTTCAAAAAACAGATCATGCCAAATCTCATAGACAATAGAAAAAGAAGAAAAGGAACCATAAAAATCCCCGTATAGCTAAGGCAGTTCTTAGTAATAAAAACTATGAATTAAAAAATTTTAAGCCTTTTTAATTTTGTGAAGGCAAAAAAATGGAAACCTAATAAATACATGTTTAAGTAAAAAGAAAAAAAAGAAAAAAAGAAAAAGAAAACTTAGCCTGTGACATTTTAAGTAAATATATTCATACATTTTATGTGAATATTATTAGTTTACCAAAATCTTGATCTAAATAAGTGTTTTCTCATCAAGTTACTAAAAGTGGGTGTGGGTAAATTTCCCAGACATTTTTATTTATGTTCACAGTGAGTTAAAGGAACAGTCATTTGACTTGATATAGATGAAAATCATCAGCATATTTCAGCTCCAAAAATTTAACTATGATCCATTTATTATCTTTTTAAAGCAAACAATTCAACTTGAATACAGTATTATAAAGTTACAAGGGTGCTGGAGTTTGCATTAGAAAATAGAAAGGTAGCATTTGTAAAAAACTCAGGGATTTAGAAAAGTTGTGTCCAATAAAATAATATTTCCTTCTGAAGCTTGATTGCCTATACTGCCTTTGTTTTCTTTCACTTTGCTGTCATATACAACTGTAGGCATGTTTTGAGTGGGGGAAGATACAATCTCTTCATTTTGGCTATCTTTATCATTTATACATATTGATTGCTGAATCAATTCTTACTGTATATACTTGAGTTTAAGCCGAGTTTTTCGGCACAAAATTTGTGCCGAAAAACCCGAACTCAGCACAAATTTTGTGCCGAAAAAACTCCGCTTATACTCGAGTATATAGGTACATTGAGCTTTTTAAGGAAGACTAAATCACAGCTGCAAAACTTCTGAAATGAGAAGAAAATCTTCTAATTTACAGACATGTTCCTATCAAAAAAAAAAAAAAGATTTTAGAATTTTCTTGAAAAATAAAATGTCAAGTACTTTCTTTTTCCATATCTCTTTACTCAGTGTGAACTTCAGTGAAAGGAATAAGCCCTAGAACAATATAAAGGGAAAGTCTTCTTTCTTATCTACCCAGGTCACCGGGAAAGAAGTTCCTTTCTCATCGCCTGCGTCTCAACTACTTAAAATATACACAGTTGTACAGTTTGCTCTGATGCTAGCCTTTTATGAAGACACCTTTGCAAGTACAGCTGTAAGTGATGCTCATTTTAAACAGTCTGTAATAATAATATCTGTCATTTTTGGAAATGAAAATTAGCTCCCCATGTTTTGGCTGTGCTATATTCTCTGTAATTTGGCAACAGTTCACATTTAAACAGGTAAAATAATTCTTCTAGACTACTAAGTATAAGTGAATTAATTATATCTCAAGTGCTGATGAATAGAATGTTCAAGTAGTAAACTGTTAATCTAAGTGATAAATACGAAATTATTTGCCATAAATGAATGTTTACTACAAGCATAAGGAAATAACAAAAAGCACTTCATAAGTCAGAACTAAATGTGTTTGGAAAAGCATACTTTCCATCAATTTCAAAATACCTACCTCCACTTAGAGAATGCCCTGACAAACGTCAGTGAGTTTTCAATATAGAGTTTCCTTTATTCTGTCCTTTCCAAAGCATTCAGAATATTAAGTTTTTTTAATGCAAATGTAAAATCACTAGACCGGAGTTTAATTCAGGCAAATCTATCTTAGTGGTCATTTTTTTGACCACAAAGAATGCCTGTATAATGTCTTTATTTGGAAAAAACAAAAATGACATACAGTAGGTAAAAATGCCTCATAGACTACAAAAAGGATAAAAATAGAGGTATTTTTAACATGGACCATGTTTTATAGATTTATTTACAATAGTTCAAAAAGGCACATAAAAAACAGGAAGGTAACTATTTTGGAAGTAGGCGAAATAGAAAAGAGATCCTGCACCTTGTTACCAAGAAAATGTACATCTTCTCATGAAATAACCTCAGTGGGTCAGGAATGTTGACTTTTACACAGTTAAATTTGTAGGATTATGCTTGCACTTGAAAAGAAACATAAGGTGTTTCTATTTAAAGGAGATTGGTGTCTTGATATACCTATATTTAAGGTATACAGGACACCTAAAAATACTGGATAAAATATATGACAAAATAACTTGAAGGATGTACAAAAGAGCTGGCAAAAATTGGAGGGCATCTAATGGGCTGCAAATATTGAGAAAATATGAGTCCATTGAGGAAACTGAGTACTTTTGTTCTGACAGGTGCTCTGTCATTTTAAAAATAACTAAAATAAGCTTTTAGGAAGCAGAAATATGGCAATCGGTATGAAGAACTCAATGACTTTAAAATGCAGCTGAAAGATGCTGTAGAGAAAATTAGTAAATTAAAAGAAACGACTCAAAAAAGTATTCATGACAGGATGGAGAAAGATAATACATAAGTCGGTAAAAATATGACAGAAAAGTTATCGTCAGATATGAAGAATACTGTGAGAAAGTCTAAAAAGAAAAATACAAGAATTCAGAATAAATGAAAATAAATACATATCAGATTAGCAGACAGTGAATTGTAAATTGTAAATTATAAACCCTTCGCAAAGAACAAGGGGTGTTATAAATAGACATCAGTCTATTAAAGAACTCCATAAGTAATAGAAATTATAGAAATTATATTAGTAATTAGTATATTAGTATTATAGAAATTATATTAGTAGTTTTAGCATATAAATCCTATGGAATTACTTTTAGTAATTAGACACTAGCACGAGAATCTCTGTCTAATAATTCCACTATAACAATTCCATATGTCCAATGTGATTTATATACAGAATCATAAGAAAGAAGTCTACTTTAAATAGGTTATTGAACAAGACTTTTAGGCAAGACTGTTAGGCGATACATTTTGATTGTATGTGACAGAAATTCAACCCAGATTGAATTTATTAACTCACAGAACTGAAGAGTTTGGGAATATTTCTTCTTCAGTCAGTGCTGGATCCAGGAGGTGAGGTCATCTTTCCTTCTTGCTTCTCTGCTTTTCTCAGTGCAGATCCTCCCACAGACTGTCCCCCTCACGGTGCTAGGAGAGCCACTAGCTGCTCTAGCTGTAAATACCACTTGGTGAACCCCAGAAACAATAATACTAAATCTAATGTTTTGGCTTGGTTCACTGCATCTTACAGAACCGGTCAACACGGGCAGGTCTGGATCACGTGCCCGGTCTGTGCATGGGAGGGCAGGGTCTCTACACAGGATCCTCGTGGTCTCAGAGGAGGAACAGGGAAGGCCTGAAAGAAGAACCGAGGTGACAATATATAGAAAAAGAGAAATACATCCCAGTGGGCAAAAAATGACAAACATTAGATCTACATAAATCCTTCACAATCACAAATATGTGATCTGAACATGCTTTTAAAAAATATTCTTTAATCACTTGCAACATATAAACCTGCCTGCAAGGTATCATGTTACTACGGCATTAATGGCAGGCAGGTCCAGTGGATTAAGTCAGCCTTCACAAATTTAGAGCTTGCAAAAAGACTTCTCTATAATATTTTGTCTATTGTTATCATAAAATAATTTGCCCAACTCTAGTCATCCTGTTCTTACAAAATGTGACCAAAGGAAGCAAGTTCAATTTTCCTAGAGTATCTTATTAATTTTATTTCATTTTATTCTTAAGAATAAGAGAAAAATATAATTTCCCCCCAAACAGCCCTTCATGTCTCATTCTTTGGGACATGCCCACACTGAAGCTGTTAACTAACATCAGGTCGTGGATTCTCAGTCAGTGAATTGTACCCAGTACATGTCACGCCCTCAGGATAATGTGCTCAGTTTTCCCTGGAGCACATTCCTGACTTTCACTTGGACAAAATCAGCACAGTATTAGTGCAGAAAAAATGGAACATATTTTCTGGTTGGACAACCAATAGTGTATATCACACAGTGTCCTGCTAAATAAAATTGGTTTACAGGAAGTTCTTATAAAGTTCAAAAAATGTATTGAGAAAAGCCATTTTAATTGCTAACATTATTTGCAGACCTTAACTGCTGATACTTTCCATCTGCATTTCTGCTCAAAGTTAGCAACTGAATATTCCTCCTGATAGTGACCCTGATTTTAAACAACAGACAAGTTTGCATGTGCTCTCTGTCCACCCACAATTTAAAAAAATAAAGAAACAGGTACAGAGAAACATGTAACAGACTTTCTTGATTGTAGCAGAAAACAGTGATTTAGATTCTAGTTTCCATTTTGAGAAGTGAAAAAGAGAACCAGCAAACAATGTGACCAGAAATATCTTGAGAATTTAATGGATGGTTATATATTTGCTTATCATTTGCTTTTTCTTACATGTGCTACCACTAATGCCTCTTTGAATCAGGTTGTTTGCCATTAGCCTCCAAAAATTTGAACTCAAGAATTTATTCTAGGAGCAAAGCTTCCAGTATAGTTGCATGGAACACATCATTCTTAGCAGTGTATATGTAGACAGCAAACTGCCCAAACTGGTTACACTTAATGAGATGCTTATCCTAAGTCCCAATAATTATTTCTTCAAGTCCTGTATAACTAACCCATCACTAATTACCTCCTTTAATACATTAGCTCAATACAGTCATCCCACATGTAACTAAAATACATATAAATGAATAGAGTTTCGATAGTAGAATGAAAACAAGAGAAAATATAAATATGCACCTCTTGATATTGAGTACAGTTTCATTATTGATTTTTTTTCAGTTTTACTAAATAAATTGTACTATTGAAAAGAAACAAAAATAGAAATTTACCCATTTTAAGCTCCTGAAGCTTCCATGTTGATTTCGAAATAGGAGCCCCTAAGTTCACCAAGATTTGAATGCCTGGGCACTTGTGAGTGCTTCCCAGGGAAACATATAGCCAGACTCTGCGTATTGAAAGATGTGACTTATCGTATGATTTTTGTGAGATTTTTCTACTGTCACAAAAAACTTATGAGAAACTCATGGAGATATATTGACGAAGAGAAATAGCAAGTGTTGAAACCCTTTCAAACTAAAAT
Organism: Loris lydekkerianus; assembly: GCA_963574355.1. Taxonomy (NCBI): domain Eukaryota; kingdom Metazoa; phylum Chordata; class Mammalia; order Primates; family Lorisidae; genus Loris; species Loris lydekkerianus. The sequence goes on from CAUYPK010091409.1 coordinate 5,097, forward strand.
TAGAATTGGAGACAGCTTCATTCCTGACACAAATTAATTCTGAAAGGTGCATTTGCTTGTTTCCCACATGTGTTTTTCTTTGCTGAAAACATGCTGTGTGACTAAGAAGAAAGCTTGCTTATTTGCAAAAATCTACAGTGCCTTTTTAGTTTCAGGGATGTCTAAAAGCGTACAAAGACATTAAAATCCAGCAGCAATATTTTTTTCCAGATTCACTGCAGCCAATAATCACATAGGAAAGTTGTGGCTGACTTGTAATTGGGGACCCTGCTGTGGTCCCACAGCCTTTTCTATTTATGCATATACTTGAGTAGATAAATGCTTACTTGTTTTATGTTTTAAGTTCTGTATAAATAATTTTGAGAGTCAAAAAGCTATTGGATGGCCACCACAAAGGTGTAAAAGGCATATTCCTTTCCTACTGAAACTTGTGAGGCATACATTTAAATATACAGTGTTTAGTTTAGTGATATGACCCACAGGCTTTCTGTTGATTTTGGTTTAGTAATGCTTGGGAAATCAATTTCTCAGCTGCCAGGGTCCACTTCATGGGGTGATATCATGAATACATGTTTGAAATAAAAATATGTACTGCCCTGACCTCACTATCCTTTGCTGCTCAGTGTCCAGTGTTTTGAAAACAATCATTTTAGATATATTGCGATTGTTTTCAGTTTAGAGGATAAATCTGGACTCATTTTTTCTATCTTGTTGAGTACACATTCCTATTTCAATGGAATAGAACTAGAGGTTAAACTAGAACTGTCAAATACCTAATCTTTCAGTATTTGCAAAATATAATGCAATTTTTGGCTTCTTTTCTTATAATTATTGTAGAAACTGAGTAACTTCAAGTCAATTCAATGTTTGTGAACTATATCTTTACCAAACTTTTTGGCCAACGCATTCTCATTTTTTGGTGTATTTATTGTGTTTACTTCTTGTTCCCAATTCTAGAAAATGTTCATCCCAATTATACTCTTTTTAATATGTGTCAAAGGTAGCCATCCAGAGAGTTCCAAAAGTTTAGGGATAAAATGATAGCCTATATTGACAGTTCTTTTAAAGAGAAAGATTTTATCTCAAGACAGATTCTTGAGCCCCACACAGAATTATAAATTGTGCTATAGTGTCACATTGTCCCCCTTTCCTGTGTTTATGTTGTGACACTGGAAAGCATCTTCAAGCCTTAGAATTCAGCATGATGAATCTGAAAGCTTAAAGTATCTGGAAGGGGGAAACCATAGAGCAACAGGAGCGATGAGGGCAGCTTTATAGGTGCAGCAGCAAACCTGGAGTTCAAGTGTGAGGCAAGACTGAGCTCATTTACAGATATTTGAGAAAATGATAATTTTAAATCAAACTAATAACTTCAGTAGCTCTTGTCAGATACATTTTAAAGAAACTACTGAAAAGGCACCACATTTTTATGGTATCAAATTTGAGACATTTTCATTCCTAAATCCTTAGGATAAATTTGTGGAAAATGTAGTATCATCTTGATGAAGCATAAATTTTAAAAATACATCTTTAGTATAGAAGCATACTGTTATTTTAGGATGTAATGAATGGGGTCTGTATCTCCCTTTGCGAGATTTGATGAGTGGGGAAATGTGAAAAGAAATAATGTTGACTACATTCTTTAAGAACAAAAAGAGTTTTCTTCCTTATAATATCTGTGAGCAGAAGGGTTTCCGTATATTCATTGATGGTTTAAGCAACATCACATCAAACTTGTAAATATGTAGTTCCTATGCAGTCAATGTCTCTTCATGAGTAATTTTTTCTATTTTATTTAAAGAAAGTTTCAGGGGGTGGGATAGGGTGCTTCCAGTATTTTGGGGACTACAAAATTGAAGGTGATTCCCGCAATCACCTATGAAAATAAGTGCTGTCACCTTGTTTGGGATTTGGAAGATAATTTTGAAACAGTAAAAATAATTCTTTGAGTCACAAACTTTTATGGTTTCAAACTTCTTCATGTGCTTTCCCTGATAAGGATTGATAATGTATCCAAAGGTTAATTTAGAATAATTTCATTTTAGTGATTTAGTTCAGAAACATTTTATTTAATTTATTTTATTTATGACAGTCCTTGCAAACTCATATTTTATTTCAAATTTTCTGAATACATAATTGAGCTTCAGAAATATAAAATAATTTTCCCATGCAAATCAGCATACCTGGCTGATAGGTTCACATAACTTCTATGTTTTTATAAAACATTTTCAATCACATGTGTACTATAGTTTTTTGGGCACAAACCATTTCTTCCTTCTAAATGAATTTTTCAAAATCAGAGTGAAGCAAAGAAGTGACAGAAGCATTTTTCTTGAGAAACAAAATGTTTCCCTTAATGGAACATTAGTTTATTCCAGCACACCTTAGTCACTTCTATCAGCAAGAAAATATTTTTCTGAGATTTTTTGCCTCACTGTCCCCAAGCAGCCATTGTTAACATCCACTGAAATAACACTCTCTGTCCCTCCACTAAGACATTCTGGTTTTCACTGAGCCCCCCATCCTATATCTGATACCTACAGTTACCTTCATTCATCAACATTCTGATGCATTTTATTCATATTTTTGACCATTCAGCAATATTCTTTTATTAAACTGTTGCTTTGGAGAGTTTACAATCCCTTGCCAATTTTGCCTCCCTGCCAGGAAGTTGGCCAGGACAGTTCAGGCAGGTTTTTAAGATGGTATGGAATTGAGGTATGGTCTGGGAGCAGAAATTATAACTGGTGGCTTTTGCTTACCCTTATAGCTTCAGACAGATGCGATTTAGTTGTGAGTAGGAATATTAGCTAACAATTACTTGAAATTACCTGTGGTTATTTCAGGGAAAAAAAAGGGAAATGGAGTATTTTCATAATAGTTTGGTCACTATTCTAGCTAACCTATTGTATCATACCTGTGAGATTCTGATAAAGAGGAACCTTACGTACCATCAGTGAGTAAGAAATCTTTGAAGGGCTGTGCCTCCATCCCCCTGAGTGATTCATGATTCATGTCCAATCTGAAACTCTATTCACCTGGCTCCAAGCTGTACCCATGTGGTCTCCTTAGATTTCCGCCACCAGCCTTTCTAACTCTGTTGCTCAACTGTCTTCTATCATTGTGATGCTTTGAGGTAACGCAGGCCTATTTTGACTTTAAAAGGCATCATTTCTTTTCTATATAATGGTGGAAAAGTTGCACAATGCTTTGATTACCTTTTTAAAAAATGTATAAAGCAGATATAATGACACATACTCTGCAAGGTTTGGGGGAAAATATGAAAAATTTAAAGTGAACACATAGCCTGAGGGACGTAGAATAGTAGATGCTCAGTAAACACTGTAATGAAATTTGTGCATGGCATAGGGGAATGAGGGAGGGGGTAGAAGGGAGGAGGACAGGGACAGGGGTCACAGTGTACGGCACACTTCTTGGGGACGGGACACAATTATAAGAGAAACGTTATCTAACAAATGCAATCAGTGTACTTAATTCTTTGCATTGTCGATGAATCCCAAACAATAAAAAGAAAATCTGCATACGTAAACTAAACGCAGAATTAATGATTCAGACCAAAAAACTTTGTTTGTTATAATTATGCAAAATAACATTTGACTTGTATATTATGTTTATATAGGTTGCATTAAATAGGAATATGATCTCTTTCATAAGTGTGTTTGCCCTCCAAAGCATATTCTTCTTTAAATCCTTTTGTGTTCAAGAAAGCTTTGGATTTGAAACCATGAAGATTTGGTGATATTAAAAATAGCTTAAACATAGTATTTACTCATAAAATGTTAGTGATTTCTCCAAACATGGAGACTCACATGCTTTAAAATATTGTGAAAGTGAAAACTTCAAAGGAGGATTTTTAGAAAGAACACTTGAAGCAATATGTCATTATGAAATTGCCTAATTCATTCTCCAACTGTCCAAAAAGGTAACTAAATGACATTGAGGAAACCAAAATGTTGTCTGCAAAGTCAATCTTTTTGAAAAGGGTCAGTGACAAATGGTGTAATAGAAAATAAAGTCTGGGCTGTTGTCTTGTCAGCTTAAACTGCTAATGTTCCTTTTAACAAGTCTCTGAAGGAGTCATTGATCTCCGTGCTTGTTTGACAGGCACTGTCACAAGTAACTCTGCTTCTGAGAGTCTGGTTCATTATCCTGACCTTGACTTCCATTGGATTTCTTCTGGATCAAAGGCAAGAAGTGAAATTCATTCACTTGTTTTCCTCTTATACTCAGTTTAAGACTTTCCACGGAGTAGAAATATATCAGTATGTTATGGAACTTTGTAGTGTAGTTTTTAAAATATGAAACTTTGGTATTTGTTTCTTCCTTATGTTAGAGAAGTTAACGATATCACTTCTAACAATTGATATTTTAAATTAATTAAGTGTAAAGGCATTGGGTCAGTGAGGGAAGTCTCATTCTATACCCTAGAAATTTAGTGTCTGATAATTGTATTTATTAGTTGATGATTAGCTTCACTCTAACTGAACAATGCTCAAATTTAGCAATAACCTCACAAAGAGCAGATTTTCTGTAGAAGGGTACATTTTCCTTCTTTAATGCTTGTTTGCAAATAGCTTCAGAGGAACATGCTTCTCAAATATATTAAAATACTACATACTTCTTGAATATTTTAAAGTTTATCACAGTATCGTGAATAATTATAGCATGTGGCCGTGTGAAGAGCATATTTAAAGCTAATGGATGTTAATGATATTTCATTTCAGACCAGAAGCAGCCCTTATGGAAACTCTCCGTTGCTTGATGTTCTTACTGCTGTACAGATTTGGTCACTTGAAACCTCTCGTCACTTCCTTGTCATTTGCTTGTGAGGTAAGACATACCCTTTGGGGAGCTTTAGTGTGGATTACGTGTCTATTGCATCTTGCATTCATTTTTACAATAATGTTTTCTCTCTACTTAATTTGTGGGACAGTTTTACCTATTTACTTGCTTCCTAGTACTTGTTAGTTGTGTCACTTTAGCTAATTTAGTGAGCACAGTTTTCCAGCCCCTAAATTGAGATCGATACCATAAACCTTACAGAGTTGTTGAACGAACTGCATCACATAATGTTTATAAAGAAGTCAGACCATGTAGTAGGTTCTCAGAAAGTGATTGTACAAAGTGCTTTTGGCAAAGAAGCCAAAAACTTCTGTCATTTGGAATTTTTTAATCTTCTAATATGAGAATTGAGATTAAGATGTTATGTGAATTTTATTTCTAAAGTAATAATTTTACAGAAATAAAATCATTGAAGTGAGTGATATTTTCCTACAAAAGAAAAATATGATCTTCTGTGATAATAAAATTGATCTTCCAAGGACTACATTAAACTTTTGGAAATACATTTATTGTTTCAGAATCTAAGCAATGGTTAAAAAAATCTTTTTTTTTTCTTCAGCATCACTAGTGCTTTAATAGACAGCATGTTTTTTTTTTAAAAAAAATTAGGGCTCAAAATTGCTTAACTTTGGTACTGAGAAACATGCCAATATCTTCAGAACGTGCAACATATAACTTTATGTCAGCCTGAAACAAATGCTGACATCCCCCCACCATCAACGAAAAAATTAGTGTAGACAGTTTCATCATTTGCCAATGATTGTGTGTATATTGGAACGATATCCTCTGAATAAATTTAGTGATATCTATCAAATTTACAAATACAACCTTTGACATGGCATTTCTCTTCTGAGTATTCGTGCTATGAAATGCTGCACTCCCACATGTGGAAATTGTGTGTGTTTGCAACATTGCTCATTGCAGCTCATTTGTAAAGGCATAAGACTGGAAATAATCTATTACTCATTAATAGAGGACTGTTTAAAAGTTGTGGTTCATTGCAAAGTGCAATGTGCATCTGTGAAATGAAAACAGGAAACTCTTTAGTATTAGTATGGAGCAATCTCAATAATACAACACAACATGACCCAGGACGCCACATGAAGTAGGCTACTGCGCACTGCACTTGCATATATAAAAGCAGGGAAGAAGTCATATAGGTATATAAATGTATTTATTATTTTTATGTAAATACTGTATATCTAGGAAGAGAAAGAAGAATGTAAGTGTTACATGTGGGAAGGGAAGGTGAATTGGATGGCTAGAAAAAACGAAAAGGGGAAGATTCTTCATTAAGCTAATATTTTTTGGTACCTTTAAAACTTCTAAACTACAGGAATTTATTTTATATTCCTTTAAAAGATGTGAAGTTAAAAATGAAGCATATAATCTGAATAATGGGATCTTGGATATCATCTAATCTAATACAATCTGCATTTAAATAGGCATTAAAATCGATATAATGTGTTCATTTATTACAATGCTGGAAATTATAATCAAAAAGCCAAATGGAGAAGAGTAAATTAAGCATATTCAATAAAATTCAGATTTATGTATGTCAAAAGAAAACTTAAAATCAGAGAAAATACTATTTTAACTAACATTAAATGAGGGGCACATTTTAATTATGGGATCAAAAGGTAACAATTACACTTAATGAAACTACTCGTGGATACATGGAGATATCTGTACATGTTTCAGGGACAAATAGAGAATATAAGTTCCTTAAGTTAGCCAATGCTTTAAACATATGAAATGTGTGCTTACAAAAACACACTGCACTTGGGGGGTCTTTTATGATGAGATTTTGAAGGAAGTATAATGTGTCCAATTTTGAATATGATTACCTCTATTGGTAAAAGGCCATCTGTTTACTTATTTAGTTAATAGATGAAGGTAAATGGTTAAGACTTGAGCTTTGAAACCACATAGCTTGAATTTGGTTCCTAGCTTAAGAATTTATTAGCTGTGTTTCAGTTGGCAAACTTGACCTTAAATATTATTGGTCTTGCCTTATCATCTGTAATAGCAGGAGGTGATAACATCTAACTAATAGGAATTTGAGAAATAAATGAGATACTATGTGTAAAGTGTGTAGCACAGTGATTCACACATAGGCTGTGCTCAATAAATGTGAGGTACTATTATTATTATTGCTATCATGATTATTTCATCTGAACTTAAAGGTCCCTTGAAATAATTCCTTGGCTTGAGAGCCACAAGTCAAGTTTAGGGACAACTAACATAAGAAGTGGAAGGAACAAAATGGTAGAACAAAAAGTCAGATGAATCCCTATTTTGACTCTTGCTTTATCTATCACTTTGAACTCAAGTTGTGGAATTGGAAAATATCGGTAGGTTTAATAAGAACTCACGTCTTACACTCTTATTATGTTTTAAGCATCTTGTTAATGTTTCCCTTCATCCCATGCCAAACAAAGTATAATAAACTGAAATAAGTTTTAGAAAGAGTATAGCTGGGCGTTGTGGGGGGCGCCTGTAGTTCCAACTACTTCGGAGGCTGAGGCAACAGAATCACCTAAGCCCAGGAGTTGGAGGTTGCTGTGACACCATGGCACTCTACCAAGGGTGACAAAATAAGACTCTGTCTAAAAAAAAAAAAAAAAAAAAAAATTTTAGAAAGAGTAGCTAAGGACCCTGAAAGATTCTGCCATGGAGTTCTCCCTCACTGGAATCATAAACCAAAACCAAATACAATACTAAAAAAATTATTATTATTATTATTATTATACTAAGAAAATTGAGGGGTGTAAACAACTTGTTCAAATGCACTTAACTAATAAATTAATAATTCAGGTTATAAACTCAGACTACTGCCATAACTCTTAATCACCAAGGAACCCTTTCTTCCAGTTAAGTACCTGCCTCAAAGGTTGTAGATGAGAAATACAGCTGTAACATAGCAAAAGTAACTTGGAAAATGTGAACAACTTTAATAAAATGTCTTATCAATATAACTACAAAAGTGTTTTGAAAAAAACAAATGGTATGGATAATTTATCTTTGCATTATGTTTAGTTTTGGATTATGATTCCAGTGAGGGAGAACACCATGGCAGAATCTGTCAGGGTCCTTAGCTACTCTTTCTAAAACTGATTTCAGTTTATTAAGCACATACACGGCCGAGTGACATGTGCTTTGCCAGTAAAACTTTTCCATAAACATGATGTGATAACTGTCTACACTTCACTTGGTTTAGTGGAAAAAGTAGATGCTCCAAAGGAAAGAACGCATTTGATAAAGTTTAATTATTATCATTGCTCACAGTAACTGTTATTTCTCTATCATTATTATTATTTTTTTAAATTAAAAAATTAAGCCTTTTAGTGCTCAATGGTTAAACATAAAGTCTTCTCTGACCAGAAGATAGAGTCAAGTCTACACAAGTATTTTATTATTAATATTTTTATCCATGAAATGCATTTTTCTTTTTTCCATGTCCTTTTAAAGTTTGGCATTTTAACAATTGTAGGCAGTTACCAATTCTTACTAATCTTAATTATAAATTTCAAATTTGTGTTTTCTTCAAATTTTTCTCTCGCAGAAATGTATGTAAATCTTGGCCCTTTATCATGGTTTCAATAAAGCTGTTCTTTGCCCCATTCAACTACAAACACCAAATAAAGGGTCTCTGTGACTCCCTTCAGTATGAATTGCTGCTGACCAGGAGTGATTACACTATAAAGACACAATGTTCACTTCATTTTTCCCGAGGCTATCACTAGAATCAGTGTCAGTGAGAAAATTAATCCCCTTTCTCTTATAAATAAAGATGTATATATTGGCAACATCTACTTCTAGCCTTATAACTCTTTTTTTTTTTTTTTTCTCTAAAAGGCTGGCTGGAGGTTTTGCCTTACACAGGTATTATTTTATTATGTATTTCAGATTCAACTGGTTTGCATGGTAATAGTCTTTCTAAAAAAGCACACTGCTAGCTTCACTTAAAATTAAAACACACAAACACAGAAACACCAGAAAACTGACCTTAAATTGTTACTCACTTAAAGTATTAGTTAGATTCTTTTGATTAGTGACACTTTTGAGTGCAAAATACAAAGTATAATTTTAAATTAATCCTGTAACCTATATGAGGAAAGTTTACTTTCTTCACCTTATATCCACAAGAATACTGAGTAAGGGTGTGGGGCTCTTGCTGTTTATAAATGTAACGTGCTGCTAATCAAAGGCTCAGTTGTCTGTTTAGTATGTGCAGCCATTAGTCCATGCACTTGTACATTTCTCTTTGAATAGGCCCAACAAATATTTTTATCACCAATTCACATCTTTCTTAAAAAGCTTTAGTTCTTATTCACAAAACATGATAGAAAAATAATGCTCCATTCTTTAATACATTGATTTCTCATCCATATACGCAGGCACATTTTTGTTTGTTAGTTCACATGTAATTTGTTCTTTGTAAGATGCACCTCTGAATTTGAGATTGATTTTATTGTCTAATTTTAGTAGCTTTAAATATGTTTAGCTTAATGAATACTATAACAAAAAGAGAAAACAAGATTGGTATTGAATGGCTATTTTTGATAAATATGTAGGTATATAAGATAATGTGAAATACTTATTGCATATATTTTGAGACTTATGGATATTTTGTTTCATTTAACTTTTTATTTACTTAAGGAGATAGTTTAGGATACTGGAAACCAAAGCACTGGCTTTGAAGTCAAACAAATCCAAGTACCAATCCCAGCTCTGCCACTTAATTGGTTGTGTGACCATACCTTAGTTCCGCTAGCGTAATTCCCTCAGCAAAAAAGAAAATAAAAACCTCAAGAGGTCATTTTGAGATTCAAAGGAGCAATCAAAAAATATATTCCTTAGAGCCTAGAATAGTATCTGACATGTAAGTAGTGGGTCTCTTTAATAATAATTCTGTCTACTCTCTCAGAGTATACACACATATATACAAAGACATACAAATCTCAAATAGTATTTTGAAAACTAGGACTTTAAAAAGTAGTGAAAATATAAGTCTGAGAATACATGTACATTTGCTTATCAGTGTCAAATAATGCAAGTTGATTACAGAAGAGCATGTGTTGGGCTTTTAGTTTAGGTTATAAAAATGAAAGCGTTCCACTTCTCAACAGAAAACCAACTTATATCTGCTGAAGATGTGAACAAGAAATGTATAGAATTTGAACTGGTAGAGAGGACGTTGGAGATCACGTTACAGAAGAGAAGCTTAGAGCAGGAGCCACCCGGACTGTTTAAGTAGTGAGATAAACCTCGTAACAGCCACCAAAGTGTGGTCCTAACAATAGATAAATAAATGTCCGCATAAGCTAAACCAGCTTGCTTAACGCTTTCAATAGCAAGCAGAAGAGTTTGCAAAGCCCTGTCCTAGTGGAATTTAGATTTTAATTGCTATATTACTTTTTGATCGCTGAGTAACAAATTACTACAATTCTAGGAGCTTAAAACAACACACATTTATTGTCTTGCAGTTTCTGTGGGTAGAAGGCGAGGCACAGTTTAGCTCTGTACTCTGCTCATGGTCTTAAAAGGGTGCATTTAAGGATTTGGCCAGATTGTGTGCTCATTTGGAGGCTCAAATAAGGAAAAATTCACTCCTGTGCTCATTCAGGTTGCTGACAGAGTTCATTTCCTTGCAGCTGTCTGACTTAAACCCCCATCTTCTTGGTGGCTTTTGACTGAAGGCTGCTCTCAGGTCCCAGAGGGTGCCTGCAGCTTCTGGCCACATGGGTGTTCTCAACAGGGATGGTTACTTTATCCAGCCAGCAAGGAGAGACTCTGGCATCAGGGAGGGCTTCCTTCTTCTTCCAGGGGCTTTCATTGGACTAAGTCAGGCTCATCCAGGATAATCTTCAGTTTTATTAAATCAAAACAGACTCATTTATTTCCTTAATTATGTCTGCAAAATCCCTTCACCTTTGCCATATTCCATTGGCTAGTAGAAAGCCAAGGGTCCCATCCACGCTCAAGGGGAGGAGAGAGACAGAAACAGCAGGGGTGAGATGTGGAGGCTCCTTGTTTCTGTCTGCCTTAATTGGGAAAGGTGTAGGTAGTGACTCAAATGTGTGTGTGTGTGTGTGTGTGTGTGTGTGTGTGTGTGTGTTTGTGTATACATACATATGGTTCGTTAGTATAGATACATAATGGTAAGTACTACAGAGAATAACAAATTAGTGCTATCAGGAGGCAAAATTAGAAAACTCAATGTACCAAAATGGTACCAGGAAAGGCTGGGATCATTTCAGTATAGACCTGATGTGAAGCAAAAATCTATGTCAATTCTGGGGAAAGAGCAGCCAGAGAGAACATTCAGGGCAAACATACCAAGGCAGGATGTACCTGACATGCTCCAAGAACAGTGCTCAGGGCTGACCAGAGTCGACAAGAGGGAAATTGATAAACAGTATGACTAGAGAAGAAACAAGGCTCAGATCACATGAAACCTTTTTGTTTTTGGAATTACCCAACTTTTTGTGAAATGAAAAACTCTGGAAGAATCTGAACCTAGGTAGTATGTGAACCGGCACAGTTTGAGCTCATTTTGACTGCTGAGTTAAAGACGGGTGAAAGGGGGTTAACAAGGGAGAAAACACAGACATCAGTAAGAAGCCTATGGTAACCGTGCAGGTGAGAGAGGTTGGTGTCCTGGGATGAACTCTAGAGACCGCAGCAAGTGATCAGATTCAGGCGCGATTTAAAGCAGAAAAGGAGGCAAGTTTTACTTACAGGTCAGATGAGTGAGAGGGAAAGAGGAGTCAAGAATGAGTCTGGGAGTCACCCAGGAGTAGCTCTTGGAAGTTACCATGGAATGACTCATGGACTCCAAGAGTGGAGTTACCAGGAACTGAGATAGGGAGATTCCAGGAGGATTAGCTGGGAGTGGAGGTAGGTCTCAAAGCTCGATTTTACTTGGGCACATTACATCTGTTAGTTTTATAGTTATCCTCGTACTGAAGCATTATTAATATATATTAATATATTCTGCAGAAACAAATGCAGAAAAAGTAGATAGTAAGATGATATAACCACATATTTTTTGGAAATTTTTTTATTAAATCATAAATGCATAGATTATATATACATTATGGCACTTATGGGGTACAATGTAATGATTTCATATAGAATTAGGAACGCTTACATCACACTTACTAGTGGTTATATTTATGTGTCTGTGCTTAAATTTTTTTTTCTCATTATGATGAAAGTGTTCTTTAATAAACATATGTAACCTGCAATATACATCTTGGCATCTTTTTTTTCAGCTAAATTCATGTGTTCAGAGTTTTATAATAGGTTCTGAGAAGAAATATAATATGTAAAAGATATGGCTTGGATGATGGGAGAGTTGTCCCAGATTTTGTCAAAGACACCAGCATGCTGTTGAAAATGCCAGGGAGCTGTGGAAGGAAGCTGCGTCTAGCAGCTGTGCTCACAGTGTCCTGGGGCCCATATTTATATAAGGTGTCACTTAGTAACTGGAATGATTTCAAGAAGCCATCATTTCTTTATAAACACCAATATTCTAGCTGTATTCCACCAGGATCACCAAGGTGATTACCTCTGGCTGCTCACCTCAGCTTTAACTTTAATCATTTCTTTAAACATTTTCATGGTTATAATCTGATTTTGTCAGATATGGGCAAGGGGGGGGCATATGCTCTTTACTAATCTGGAAACTTCCTGCCTTCAAAAACGACCATATCATTGGTGGCGCCGTACCTCGGTTGGCAGGGTGCCAGCCACATCAGACACATACACCTAGGGTGGTGGGTTCAAATCTGACCTGGGCCTGCTAAGCAACAATGACAACTGCAACCAAAAAAAAAAAAAAAAAAAGTATTTGGGAGGCTGAGGCAAGAGAATCGCTTAAGCCCAAAAGTTTGAGGTTGCTGTGAGCTGTGAGCCATGATGGCACGGCGCTCTACTCAGGGCAGCAGCTTGACACTCTGTCTCAAAAAAAAAGACCATATCACATCAGTTACTGTATCTGCTGTATACTTATTTTTATAACATAACTCTATAACATTTCTTATGCAGTTTATAATTATTTTGATTTTGTTGTCAGTTATTCCTACCATACTTTTAAGTACCTCTGTCTGCTTTCATTTTCTCTTCTACAAAATGGGGGAAATAATTCACCTACCTCTGAGAGTGGGTATATGTATTAACTGAAATTATATGTGAAAAAAATGCTTCTAATACTATCTGTAAATATGAAATGTCTTATATTTCACCAAAATCTCCAGTATAATTATCATCATATTTACAAACCTCTTGAAAAAACTACACTTCTGCAAAGCAGAAAAATGACCTATCTTTAGGCACTTTGAGTCTTCTCAATATTTTTCTTTAAAGTATCTCATCTTTTGAAATATAAATATATTTGCTTTAATTCAAGATTTCACTATGGTATTCGAAAATCATACATTAGAAATATTTAAGGCATAAATTTGAAATGTCATTAAATTTTGAAATAAAAATAAGAAAGAGCAAAAATAAATCTGATTAATTCACTAAACATCATGTCTGAAAAAAAAGTTCTCAAAAAATGGTATTGGATATGATAATTCAATAATGTAGAGATATTTTGCTTAATGCTATCATTAAAATCGCTTGTAGTATTTACATTTGCATTCCAATCTTTGTTTTATTTTTAAAATCTCCTAGGTTAGTGACCATCTCCAAAAACTTCATTGACTAATGGCAAAACAAACTAGCAAAATTAAGATAAACAGAAAAGTTCTAAAATTCTGAAAGGTGTTTCCTGGCACACACACCCCTTTTGCTGGTGGTGGGTGCCAGAGATCTCCCATAGGACCTGTTCTGTGCTTTTCTTTCAGTGTCAGAGGATACATGGATTAGGATGCCTGCTTCTTGGGGGTTCAGAAGTCCCTGTGAAGGGAGGGAGAGTGGAGGTTTCACGTCTTAAGAACCTTGGGTAGTAGCTCAGTCTGGAGTGCAGAAAATCCCACCTACATCCAAGGAGGGAATCCTTGAAGGATTCCTTAGCACTCTAGTCCATCAGAAGCACGTGGAATACAGCCACTGGTGTCGTCTCGTCTATTAGGAAACATCCTGGTCGTTCACAACTCTAAAGCCTAATTATTATGTCTTCTTATTTGTTATCCTTTCCACACTATTATCTTGACTGAGGAGCTGTATTAAAAAAAGCATGAACTGAGGTTAAAAATTGGCCATCTCAGTCATTTTATGCGCAGGAGACACCAACATTCACAGCAGCAATAGTAAGACTCTTTCACACTGATTTATTTAGTCAGTAAACATTAAATGTCGCTGGCAAGACCTGCTATGTAGCTGTTACTCACCAAACTTGAGGTCAACACTTGGCTGTAATTTTAAGCCAAATAGAATGTTGAAGTCAGTAATTATTGACTTCAAATTGCAATGAATGCTTATTCAGATATTCCTGGTAACCTAAATATCTGGTCAATGTACATGTATCAGAAATTGAAGAGAAGCTCATCAGTTGTTTTCAGCAGTCTTCATATTTTCATAGATTCTTCTTTCTTCCTTCCTTTTTTCCTCTTTATTTCTTTTCCTTGGTATGTATACACACACACACACACACACACGCACACACACAAGGTATAATAATTAAGTTTGTGAACTCATCATAGAAAAAATTCTACATATCCCCTTGTTGAATATCTCTACGGTCACCTTTGAAGTCCTCCCTTGGCCATCTGGTGACTGTAGTGATATTCAGCAATCGGATATGCAGCACCTTTTCTAGGATGAGTTCACATACTTAATTGTTACACCTTGTATGTAATTTGTAAAATTCAGCCTTTGATGTCAAAATAACCCAAGACTTAATGGCTTAAGACACTGAAAATTTATTATTTCTTATAAGGCAGTGAAAGAAAGCAGCTTTTCTGCTGCTGTCATCCAGCCTCACTCATTGGGCTGCATTCAGGGTAAAGGATCAGTTGAGCTGAAAGTTCATGGGAGAAGCACTTGTTTCTTTTTTGGCTGCCATACAGGACACATTATGTCCCCACCTCATGGTCTCTCAATATCTAGCAAGCCAGGCTGGATCCTGTACATGGCAATAGTGGGATCATAAATGGTGAATCTGCAAGACCTTCCTGAGACTGAGGTGCTAGAATTCATATTTCTGCCACAGTCCATTGGGAAAGCCAACATTTAGAGGGTGTAGGAACAGACTCTATCTCCTTATTAGAACAGTGAAATCAACTGCAAAAGGTCATGCATGAATTTATGATGGGGGGGTTATATTACTCAGATTCATTTCACAATGGTGCTGAGTATATTTTTATCATCACAGAATGCTTGTCTGCAGCCGTCTTAGATGAGTCATTTCAACAGCATAGCTGGCCACATTATGAGTATACAGAGAAGATTGTACCCAGCTTTTTTTTTTTTTTTTTATGATACATATGCTGATCTGCCTGTGGATATAATTCTGGATTTGAGGTGAAACTAACACACACACTAACCTAGGACTACTCACAGCATCCTTTTAAAAAAAAATTTAGGTTAATGTGAGGGTAAAAATGATTAGGTTACATTGTTTTCATATATATATATATATTTTTGCAGTTTTGGCCAGGGCGGGCTTGAACCTGCCACCCCAGGTATATGGGGCGGGAGCCACCATTGTTTACACTTTTAAGTTAAAATTCAAGTGGTACTTGAGGCCTTCATGCAGGGGGTGTGTTGTATACCCTTACACAGTGCACTTCAGGTGAAAGTTTACCAATCTTCCTCCCTCTTCCCCTTTCCTTTTCTCCTCCCTTCACCCCCACTTGAATTTGTAAGGTCTTTTTTTCCTTCGGCTGGCGCCCAGCAGCGGGTTTTTTCGGGAGTGGATGTGGAGAGAGAGAAACATTCACTGTTGGTGGGACTGCAAACTAGGACAACCTACGAAGAGTAATGGGGAGGCATTGGAAAGAACTACAAGTAGGACTACCTTTTAAAAACGTATTTTAAATGCATTTATTTTTCTAAATTTAGTTTTTGTTTGTTTCCTCTAGTCTTGCTTTTCTGCTTGTTTTAATTTTGTTTGAAAGCAGGAAGTGAGTCCCTGACATGGGTAGACCAATTGCCAGAGCGCTCTGGTGGAATTCAATTTAACGTCACAAACCTCAGGATTTTGAGTAAGTTCTAAAAGGGATATACTCCCTATTACCTATATCATTTGGATAAAAATTGGGGGATGTTAGCAGTCTAGCTCTGTGCAGGGCTCCTTCTTTTCCCCAGAACCAGTTTACATCCTGTTAACTCACATTTCTTTACATTTTTTCATGGCTGCCCTGGTCCCCGACTTACTGGTGGGTGTAATCTACCAGTGTCAGCATTATGAATTACGAGCAGAAGCTTAAAGTAAACATCGTTTATTCCTAATAAATTATTTCCATATCACCCTTAGTTTTCCGCTTGGCATTTTAGAAAGAATCTCTGCCCCCCTTTTCCCTGCCCCCCAAAATACACACAACCCATTTTGAAAATGTTGACCTGTCCTACATTTGAAGCAACCCAGAGCCTGGCACAGGGCTGCCTCTAAGCCGAGGGTTCGCGCTGCGCTGGGGTTAGTGCCTGGAGCAGCCCATGCCCCCGCGCTCTGCCACGGCCCGCTGAGTCTGAAATACATCCACGTATCCCCAAATGAAAGCAAACGCAGCCTTGCGATATAAAGCCTTGTCAGCACACAGGGAATTAGACACATTCTAACATTTAGTGATTCTTCTGCGTTGTCTTTAACGATGGCTAAAATAGATGAGGATCCACAGGTGAACAGATTCCATACACCAGACAAGCCCTCGACAGGAAATCCTGTCGCTGAGAAAAAGATGCAGGGATATTTGGCAGACTGTCAACATGGTTTCCACTTGTACATGACAGGGACTCATTACCGGCCTGCTGTTGCCTGTAAGCTGGTTTCACTGCCATCAACTGAGAGGCCCGAATGCCTGGTTCCAGATGCTCTCACCAATTGACCGTAAAATTGCCATGCGTATCTGGCCGAGCCTGAGATTTTTAAAGCGCCTCTCCCCCACCCCTCAACACCTTAACCCCCAATTCCCTCTGAAAAGCTGCTCATTATTCTTCCTAGCCCCCTGATCGAAGCAAAAGAAGTACTTCTGGAATCAATTAGAAATGTCTGCCCTTGATGAGGTTTGCACGTGAGTTTGGAGCTGCAAGACTGTGACAGTGGCCGCCAACAGCTGCAGTTTCAGGTGGTAAAATCCGAGAAGGAATTTTCCAGAGTTTATTTACCATCATAAAATTTTTTTTTTTTAAATAGGCAAGACGTGTCATGATTCCATCTTATATGCCTTTGAAAATGAGGTTAAATGTGAATTATATATTTATTATATCCATAATGGGAAAAATGGAGATTTTTGATAAGAAGATCTTTGAATTGCTTTATAGTTTGTGTCAAATGATTATAAATACTGAAATTGGGGGTCTCTTTGCTGTAGGTTAATGGAAGAAGAGTATTTGTTATTTCTTCTGTCTCAACAATTTTTGACAAGATAGTCAAATAGAAAAGAGAACTCACCTTCTGAAAATAATGTGAATTAACAAAACACCTTACTTATTTGCAGATGTTAATTTAAATGTTATTTAGACTTTTTTATAACAATATTACCCAAATCAAATGCCCCTGTATGATAACAAATATTTCCTATAATTCATAACACATGGTACTATTCACCTTGGTATTTTAATACTTTATCAATGATTCATTTAAACATATCATCTTAAAAAAAAAAAAACTTGCTGTATGATATGTTTGCTTACGTTCTTTCTAGCTACATATATATATATATAACATAATGAATTAAAAAAAAATTAAATGCACTATCCATTATTATCTGAAATGACAATTTTTCTAAAGCAAATTTGAAACTCATAGTAACAATACAGTTATCTGAATTTTCACGGGGCACTTCCCAGCATGTGGCTAATTCTTTCAAGACATGATGTATGTGATACATACCTGATGCCCTTCCTGAAAGTCCGTTTGTCTTTCTCCTAATGGCTAAAAGCAGAGGCAATTTTCAAGTGTTCATTTTTGTCACTAAATCATTTATACCTTTAAGAAATGCTATCTGATCTTCCTCACTCACCAAGAATCAGAATTACCATTACAAACAATGTTTTAGTGCTAAGAGTTACTTCTTATGCCTGTAATCAAACTGGAAAAGTAAACGTCTGCTATTTCCTCTTAAACTCTTGCAATTTCTGCTTACATAATGGGAGAGAGGTAAGGAGGGGAAAGTTTTGTGTTTGTTCCTCTGGTATTATCTACATATTTAAAGACAACAAGTAAGTTTAAATTTGCATTTTTATGATGCTCCCTTTCCCTTGTGTACACGTTTACCCATGATGGATGGATGTGGTTTCTAGATTGATTATTAGGTAACACATAACAAAGGAGTGAATTCAACTATATTATCAACTCTATCTAAACTGTAGTCCAATGTTATTATAGGCATCAAATAAGTTTATGTAGGCTGAAAAAATTTAGTTATTCAGAATACTTAGTATCTGTTGCATGCCACAATAAAAAAAAAAAAAAAAAAAAAAAAAAGTTGGTTAAAAAGGTATATTTTGCCTAATAATTTCTTAGGTAAAATAACACATACTAACAACAAGAACCAAAAGAAACAAGGCTGAACAACTTATAACTGTCATCTCTCAAAAAAGTATGGCTCATTTATCCTTGTCAATGAACGCCATATGCTCAGTACATTATCCATGAGCCAAATTTCCCTTTAGTTAAAAAATAATGATAAAGCTGTACACAACCTTCAACAACATTCTGGAATTTCATTCTGAGAGGAAACATCCGCTGTGCCAGCTTTTCCTAAATAGGTTCAGAGCTCAGAGCAAAATTCAGCTCTTTTGTAGTCGACTCATTGGCAGTCAAAATGTTCTCTCCTGAGAGAAAATAGAAATCGTTTTCTGATTCTCAAATATGAGGCTTCTTCCTAGGAATCAGGTGTGGTGGCAACTTCTCTAATGATCAATTGGATATGCAGTCTCGGAGGAAAGCAGCTGTCTGGTTGGTAAAGGCTGCTTGAAACCCTCACCTGCAACCCGTAACTATGCTGTTTAAGTAGCATCATTCTCTCTAGGTGCTTCCATTATCCAAGGGAATTGACAGGTAGATCGTAAAAGCCAATATGGATTTTTGCACACAATTTATGCTAGTTTTTATATTGACTGAATTTTATATATGCTGTATTTTTTTAATAAAATTCAACACCGATAAATAACCTCAGTGGGATCTAGGAATAGCAGAAAGAGTGCAAAAAAGTAGTATCTGTCCTAACGTGTGTATTTGACACTGCTTGGACTAATCTTAAATTCAAGTATTTTTTTTTTTAATTTATTTTAATTTATTTTTTTTTATTATAGATAAAAATATGCACCATAGATGTAGCCCAACCCATCACCCTCCCTCCACCCAAACCTCCCCCCTCCCTTCCCCTTCCTTGGTCCTTTCCTCATAGTCTTGTGGTATAGTTAGGTTATAGCCTTCATGTGAAAGCTATAGTTTAGCTTCATAGTAGGGCTGAGTACA
>CAUYPK010091410.1:0-16446 GCA_963574355.1 Loris lydekkerianus
GGAATATAAATGTCTTAGCACAATAACTAAGAAAATGCCAGGAAGGCTATGTTAACCAGTGTGATGAAAATGTGTCAAACGATCTATGAAACCAGTGTATGGTGCCCCATGATCACATTAATGTACACAGCTATGATTTAAGAAAAAAAAAAAAAAAGAAATGCAGAATACAAATGCCTACTTACAGTAACTAAGAAAGTGCCATGAAGATTATGTTGAACAGTTTGATGAGAATATTTCAGATTGTATATGAAACCTGCACATTGTACCCCTTGATTTCCCTAATATACACAGCTTGATTTAAGAATAAAAATAAATAAATTAAAATATAAAAAAGGAAATTAAAAAAGTCTCAAAACAAATGGAAATGAACACCCAACATATTAATACCTATGGATATAGTGAAGCAGTAAGAGGAATGTTTATAGCAATGAGTAGCTACACCAAAAAGTAGAAAAGCTTCAAACAAACAAATTAATGATGAAACTCAAAGAACTAGAAAAATAAGGGTAAACCAGATCCAAAATTAGTAGAAGAAAAGAAATCATAAAGATCAGAGCAGAAAGTAATTAATTTGAAACCAAAACATAATACAATAGATCATAGAAGGAAAAGTTAGTTTGGCTCAAAGGAGTAGGGCACTGCCCCCATATGCTGGAGGTGGTGGGTTCAAACCCAGCCCCAGCCAAAAACTGCAAAAAAAAAAAAAAAAAAAAAAAGATAAAATAGACACATGTTTAACTGGATTAACTAAGAAAAAACAGAGAACACCCAAATAAATAAATCAGAGATGAAAAAGGAGATATTACAACTGATACTGTGCAAATTCAAAAGATCATTAGTGACTACTGTACACCAATAAATTGGAAAAACTTGAATAAATGGATAAATTCCTAGACACATACAACCTACTGGATTGAACCAGGAAGAAAACTAAAACTTGAATAAACCAGTAACAAGTAATGAATGAGATAGAATCAGTAATAAAAATCTCCTATCAAAGAAAAGCCTAAGATCTGATGGCTTCACTGCTGAGTTCTACTAAGCATTCAAAGAGGAGGTAATACCAATCCAACTTAAACTATACCAGAAAATTGAGGTGGAGGAGAGAATACTCCCAAACTCATTCCATGAGGCTTGAGTCACCCTAATACCCTAAACCAGACAAAGATACAACAAAAAGGGAAAACTATAGGGCAATATCTCTGATGAACATAGACATAAAAATCCTCAACAAAATACTAGAAAACTGAATTCAATGCACATTAAAAAGATTATTTGTCATGATCAAGTGGATTCATTCCAGTGATACAAGGAGGGTTCAACATACACAAATCAATCAATGTGATATGACATATCAACAGAACAAAAGACAGAAACTATGTGATAATTTCAATTGATGATGAAAAAGCATTTGATAAATTCACTATTGATTAAATTCAATATTGCTTCATGATAAAAACTCTCAAAAAATGAGTATAGAAAGAACTTACTTCAACACGAGAAAAGCCATATATTACAGACTCCTGGTTAGTATCATACTGAATGGGGAAAAACTGAAAGCCTTTCTTCTAAGATCTGGAACATGACAGGATGTCCACATTTACCACTGATATTCAACATAGTTTTGGATGTTATAGCTGAAGCATTCAGAGAAAGAAATAAAGTGCATCTACATTGCAAAGGAAGAAGTCAAGTTATCCTTGTTGCAGGTGATATGATCTTATATGTAGAGAAACCTAAAGACTGCCTTCAAAACTATTAGAACTGATAAGCAAATTCAGTAACATTGTAGGATACAAAATCAACATACAAAAAATAAGTAGCATATCTATATGCCAACAGTAAACAATCTGAAAAAGAAACCATGAAAGTAATCCTGTTTATAATAACTATAAATAAAATAAAATACCTAGGAGTAAACTTAACCAAAGAAGTGAAAGACCTCTATAATGAAAACTAGAAAACATTGATGAAAGAAGTTGAAGAGGACACAAAAAATGGAAAGATTAATCGGAAGAGTCAATACTGTTAAAATGTCCATACTATGCAAGCGATCTATAGATTCAGTGCAATGCCCATTAAATACTAATGAAATTCTTCAGAGAAATAGAAAAAAATACCAAAATTTATATGGAATCACAAAAGACCTAAAATAGTCAAAGCCAACCTAAGCAAAAAGAATAAAATGAAGGCAATCAAATTGTCTGACTTCAAATGATTCTACAGAGCTATAGTAACCCAAACAGCAGGACACTGGTATAAGATCAGACACATAGTCCAATGGAACAGAAGAGAGAAGACAGAAATCAATCCACACATCTGTGGTAAGTTTATCTTTGACAAAGGTGTCAAGAGCATACATTGGGATAAATACAAACTCTTCAATACATGGTCCTGGGAAAACTGGATATCCATATGCAGAAGAATGACTTCAAACCATAGAAACTAGACCTTCATCTCTCACCATATATGAAAGTCAAACAAAAATGGATTAAATCTTAAATCTAATATCTGAAACCGTGAAACTACTAAAAAAAAAAAAAAAAATGGAAGAAACACATCAGGACACTAAAGCATAGGAAACCAAGGCAAAATTGGACAAATGGGAACATAAGAAGCTTAAAAACTTCTTCACAGCAAAGAAAGCAATCAACAAAGTGAAGATACAAAAAAACCCCATAGAATGGTAGAAAACATTTAGAAACTACCCATCTGACAGGGATTAATAACCAGAATATGTAAGGAGCTCCAGGGAAAAAATCAAATACTCTGGCTAAAAAATGGGCAAAGGATCTGAATACACATTTCTGAAAAGACAACATAAAAATGGCCAATAGGGATATGAAAAAATGCTAAACATTATTAAGTCATCAGAGAAATGCAAATCAGAACTATAGTAAAATATCATCTCACCCCAGTTTAAATGGCTTTTTATCAAAAGACAACCAATCATGAATGATGGTGAGGATGTGGAGAAAGGAGAACATGTTAGTGGGAATGTAAATTAGTGCAACTACCATGGAGAACAGTATGGAAGTTCTTCAAAAAACTAAAAATAGAACTACCCCAGGACCCAGCATCCCACTACTGGGTATAATTATACCCAAAGGAGGGGAATTCAGTATGTCAAGAATATCTCTGCACTCCCATGTTTATTGCAGCACTATTCACAATAGCCAATATGTGGAATCAACCTAAGTGTCTATCCATGGATGAAGGGAGAAAGAAATGGTGGTACATATTCACAATGGAATATTATATAGCCAAAAAAAGAATAAAATCCTGCCAATTACAACAACATGGATGGAACTGGAGAACATTCTGTTAAGTGAAATATACCAAACGTAAGAGACGAATTTTACATGATCTTACTGGTACATAGAAACTAAATATTAAAAACAATTCATCTCACTACTGAAAAATATATTTTCATTTTTATCCAAACTTTGTAGCATTTTTTCTTAGCTCATAATATTCTGTAGATAAATTGACTAAATTAAATATAATATTTTTCCAATCTATATTTGTTATGAATAATAACTATCATCCAGGGTTTTAAAATAACATTCACATATGATTATATAAAAACTTAAGTTTGCTAAATGAATTCATTTTCCTTGGAAATATCTAATTTTTCTCTCTGTACATTGTGTGTATTCAAGTTTAATTTTTCATTAAAGTAAAACAATAGAGGAAAATTCGACTGTGTCCCTAAAATTGAAAGAGACAAGAAATGTCCCATTTTGGGTTCAGAGAATACTTACAAAGTTTAATACAGGAAGCATTAAGGAAATACAAATTATCATACATCCTATTTGTCTACATAGTTGCTTTCCATATTGTCGTAAAACATTTTCTTGTAAGGTAAACATTAAAAGAATGTGAATTATCGCCAATTAAACAATTTATACTATATTCACTTGCCTTGTTTACTTTCGACACTTTGACATAACTCTGAAACATAAACATTCTCTACAATGAATTATGTAGAATATTTATGATGACATTTTTATAGCCTCATAGGACATATATGTGTAAATGATAGAGAAGAAACAAAGATCATGTCTTAGTCTATTTTCTGCTGCTCTACCAGAATACCACAGACAGTAATTGTTAATGAACAGAAGTTTATTTGGCTCAGGATTCTGAAGGCTGGGTCTGAGATAATGGCTCTGGCATTGGGTGAGGACTTTTGTGCTGCATTGGGCTGAACTCATCCTTTTACCAGGATCCCACTCCTGAGACAACTAACCCACCCTTGCAATAATGGTATTAATTCCTTTATGAGGGAGCAGTCCTGATGACCTAATAACCTCTTAAAGATTTCACCTCTTAATGCTATCACAATGACAATGAAATTTCAACACGAGTTTTTTTGGGGGGATGTTCCAATCCTAGAAGACCATTTCTGTAATTTAGACCTCATTTTAATGACCTCCACGACAGATTTAAGAAAAAAAAATGCTGCACTATATACACTCAGCCATCCAATTGAACGTTATTTTAAAAACTAGTCATAAATAGTATTTTATATGTATTTCTATATCTTAAACTTCTTTGAGACTCTCATAAATGTTATAACCCATTTCCCCCCACTCCCTGCAATGCTCATGTAACCATTTTTTGGGCAGTTTAATAAAATGTTTATAGACTCTGTGAAACCACAAAGCCCAGGTTAAGAAACTTTCTTATAAAGGTATGTAAATTTTGAAAGTCTTTAACATGAAAATTTAGAAACTATTAGCATATACAAACTATCTTTTTCAAATATTAGGAGGTTACTAAGCAATTCATATTGATATGTGAATTTTTAGTACTGCTATAATATTCTTCAGCCCTCTGGGCTACCACTAAGGTTATAGGTATTAGAATCAATTAAAAAGGTAGACTTTTATCTGTAAATAATTTGCATCTTTTTCCCTCTCTTTTTAAGGTTCTGCCCTTTTACCCTACCAATTTAAGAAAGAGGACATGATATTCCATAGCTGCACCTTTCTCTGATGATAGAAAGGAAGCATTCGATAAATTGATTCTCCGCTGGTCCAGAATAAGCCCAATGAACATAGGAGTTACTGTTTTTAATTGTAAGGTGATATTAGAACCATTTTTCTTTATCTCCATTCATCTTTAGGGCTTCTCCCTCAGCCAAATTTCTCATAATGTTTGTTTATTTTGCTCTTCTGAAATGATTAAAAGACAATGGATGTTGAATTTAGCATATCTAACAACTTTAGTGTTTTACAACTATTAATATTTGGGTCCATTCTTGATCATAGTGTGTCTTGAGGAGAATGTCGTGTTCTCAGTAATTCCTCAGATGAGTTATGATATTGGTGGCTGTTGTAGTCAGTATGATGTTTAATCCTCTATAATAATGGTCTTGTTTTATATGCTTTATATTATTTTATAAGTATGTTTATCTGAGATCTCCCTGTTTAGATATAGAAGTTTATTTATATCAGTGTTTCTCAAACTTTTTTGTCTCAGGGCCCTTTTACTCTGTTAAAATTTATCAAAAAGTACAAAGAGATTGTATTAGAAATTGAAACTGAGAAATTAAAAAATACTATCATAAAACAAGATCCCAAAGTGTATCAACTTGTGTTCCTATTTCTCAAAATTGAAGTCTATCCTCTAGAACCCTGCTGATGTTTGTCAACTAAGTCAGGTACGATTCCAAATGCTGTGTTGTCCCTTCAATGATGTTCACAGCATCTTCACCAGGAGTAGTTCTATTTCAAGAAACCACTTCTTTTTGCTTATCCATAAGAAGTAATTCCTAATCCATTCAAGTGATAGCAACCTAGTATTGTTGGAAAGAAACATGTCTAAAGAATGTCATATACAGCCAAGTTCTCATGCAAGTGTAAAAGCAACAGACAGAAACTCCTAAACTGCAAAAACTAGAGAAGTAGAACACTTAGGAACATTCTTAAACAGAGAAATAGTGATGAAATCCAGGCAACCAGGATCAATGGGGAAAGTTGTGGTTTGACTCATGTAAAACTCAATGCCAGATGACAATGGAGCAATAGTTATAAAAATTATGATGGGAGAATGTGAACCAGACCCAAGAATTTTATACCAAGCCAAGTTGGTTTTTGAGAATAAAGACAAGAGACAGACATCCTAGGTAGATACAAGGAATATAGCACATTTGTTCTTTTTCTGAAAAAATTGGCTTGATAAAATGCAGACAACCAACAGATGAAAAGAAGAAGTCATGCTTAAATAGTGGTTTAAAACGAAAGGTTAAGAGTAATAACAAAAGATAGCAAAACAAAAACAAAATACAAAATTAATGAAAGCGTTAAGTTCATTTAAACATAGACTATACAGTTTTATTTTGAAATGGGATAATTATAGTTCAAAATTGGAAAATAAATGTTATAAACTTTGAAAATATCAAATAAATAATATACAATAAATAAATAAGGGAGGGAAGGTGGGAGAAATTATATAGGTTTATTTCTTTATCTTTAGATAAAATCTGATGACTATAGTCTCTTAATGGTATGCATAATCTTGGGTTTTAACACCGGAAGCCACTTTCAAGAGCTAATATCTTTTGTCTAGAGAAGATCTATAGTTTAGCAATACCTTGTTTTTTCTTTAGTTCTTAGTTCTGTTACATTTAAGTACAATTAAATTGTCTATTTTATTTAAGAATAGAAAATTGAGTAGTATTTTAATTTTGGAAGATTATTTTGATGACCTGTGTATATTTGCAGCATCTTCACCAGGAATAGTTCCATCTCAAGAAAACATACTTTGAAACTCTGCTGCTATGTTAAAGATTGTCATGTCTTTATGGAGATTTGATCCTTTATCCTCATGTCATGCTCTTCTTTATAACTGATAACTTTTTTGATTGGAATTTTGTCCCACACCATCAGTAACTATACCAGATATGTTGACAATTGATAAGAAAATCTCTTGAACGTATTTATTTATGATTTGTATAAATTTCTTGATTTAGTTGTGTGTCTTTTGATGACACTAAAGAAGCCATTTCTTCAGTGACATTATATTTGTCATCCATACATCTAATAAAAATGGCAAATTGAGCCATATTTGTAGCATCAGTGCTGTCATCCATCACCAAACCATAAAATTGAAAATTAGCAGCTTTACTCTCCAAACTTCTTTCAATAGGTTTTCCAATTTCTTCAGTTCACGTGGCTATAGTCTGGTGAAGCAACCTGATTTTAGAAATATCTTCCTTTATTCAGGGAAAATTATATCTGCCATGCTTTCTATAAATTGCTTAATAAACTCACCGTCATGGTTTAGAATTTTTTGCTATTAAATATTCTAACATATAACTAGCTTTTATAGTGAAATTCACCTGATTTGTAATTTATAAACAAATTTTTTATAACTTTTTTTCAGTTCTGCTATTTTGTCCTTAGGACACAATCTTTAATACACTTTGAATTTGGCAGCATGTTTTTCCATATCATACAAATTATCATTTTGTATATCATTTTGCATATCATTTCAAATTATAGTCTTTGAAAACCTGAACAAGTTCCATGCAAATTTAACAGAGTACCTTTCTCTTTCCCTTGACAAAAAAGTATTTATTTGTCCACTTTTCATTGAACAATCTTTCTTCATAATTTTTCTTTTTGGGGGGTTCTAGTTTTTTTTTTTGAGACATTATAGAAGCCATACTTGGATTAAAAAAATAATAGATAAGGGACTATATTTGCCTTTTTAAAAAAACAAAGTCTTACTCTGTTTCCCCAGGCTAGAGTACCATGGCATTAGCCTAGCTCACAGCAACCTCAAACTCCTGGGTTTAAGCAATCTTTCTGCCCAAGCTCCCCAGCCTTCCAAATAGCTGGGCCTACAGGCATCTGCCACAATGCTCATCTAATTTTTCTGTTTTTAGTAGAGATGGAAATCTTTGTATTGCTCAGGATGGTCTCAAACTCCTGAGTTCAAGGGATCCTCCTACCCAGACTTCCCAGAATGCTAGGATTACGGGGGTGAACCACTGCACCTGGCCTGTATTTACTTTTATTATTAACATTAATTGACAAGAAAATAGAAAGCAAGGTTTGGGACCTTCTACATCTCTGCTACCAATGCAGGGCAAGGTGGAGAAGGCCTGATTGTAAAGTGTGGTGGGCGATGTGTGAGGTGCCCGAAGGTGTGGAAGTACCCGTCATCATCAGATAAGATTGTTTACTTGACTTCTAAATGACATCAAACACTCAACATTGCAACAATAGATTATAATATTCACATGTAATGTCTGATGGTGTCAATTCAGCTGTCTGCACTTGAAGATAACACTTGAAGGTGCACAGTGCCCTAAAACTGAAGCTACACATATGTACAAATAGAGTGTACATGTGTTTACTTTACGTGATATTGCAGAAGGTCATTATCATCTTCAAAGTTCACACTTGAGAACCACACAATGAAGTTCCACCAACAAAGTCACATAATGTTTTAAGTAAGTTTATGTTTTTGTGTTGGGCCACCTTCATAGCCATCTGGGTTGCATGTAGGCCTGTGGGCTGCAGGGTGGAACCCCTGTTGTAATTTCTTTAACGTGGTTAATTTTTTCCTTCCTGTTAGAACCCTGGTCTCGCAACCTGGCACCAGCCAGCACAAGAGAGGGAGAGTTGACCTGAGTGGAAATGGTGGGAACTGGAGAAATAAAGCCAGGAAAGACAGAGAGAGGTAAAGACAGCTAGGAGGTGGAGAGATAGGATGGGGTCAGGGGGATTGACACAGCTGATGGCTGCAGCTGGCACCTCAACTATGGAAACAGCTTTATTTATACGGTGTCTTAACAAGGTTGCATAAATCTTAACACATGGGGTAGAGATCAACCTTAAGGAGGACAAACTGTGCTTGCTGATAACAAGGAAAATATGCATGGGCTACCTGACTTCCGGCAGGTGGAAAGAATGTTGTTAAAGGAGAAGTGGTTAGGGGTCACCCTGTGAGCTTTCCCCAGGCTGTGGGTGACCTGCCGCCCACAGCCCGCTCTTCACACCCTGGAAGAACTTTTCTCTGATCTTCACTGTGAGAACCTGGTAGAGCTCCTGAAGGTAAAAGTTATAAACGTGTGGGCGCCTCACTGTGGCTGGGTCCCTCTGGAGTTCTCATCTCTCAGCTTTGTCCCCACAGAGACTCCAGCAATTTGTCTTTCAGAGTTTACTTTTCCTGACTCCATGCCTGTGGCAGTTCCTGCTTGCTAGGTTGTGATTTTCTATGCCTGCCTGCCTGCCTGTCTAATTTTTGGTGTACCATGTTGCTCTGTGACCTCACTTCTCTAATGGAACTAAGAAGTGTTGATTTTTTGCCACAATAAGAGTTCAGCCTGTTCTTTGTTGTTAGGATGCAGTGGTGAATCCTAAGCTCCTTATGTGCTATACTTGAAATCAGAAATAATGGTAATGTATTTTCAACATGGTTCTTGATGCAAGTGGCTTAAATCTATTATCTGTCTGTGTACTATTTGTCTTCTATCTTCTTTGTTCTTTCCCTCCCTCTTTTTCTGTCC
Source organism: Loris lydekkerianus (assembly GCA_963574355.1). Taxonomy (NCBI): domain Eukaryota; kingdom Metazoa; phylum Chordata; class Mammalia; order Primates; family Lorisidae; genus Loris; species Loris lydekkerianus. The sequence goes on from CAUYPK010091410.1 coordinate 9,530, forward strand.
TCCTGTGGGTTGATTAATTTTTACGATTCCATTTTATCTTCTTTGCTGTTTATTAGGTATATGCCTTTTTGAATTATTTTAGTAGAATCTTTGGGATTTATTACATATATGTTACTTTTCACACCCACCTGTGAGTGATATTATGCTATACTTTACATATAGTATAATCAATTTAAAGTACTATCCTTTATCTTTCTTTTATTTGTGCCACATATTTTAGTTCCACAAGTGCTATAAACTCCACAATATGTTATTATTTTTAAGTAGTCAATTATGTTTATTCACATAGTTACCATTTTCAGTGCTCCTCCTTTCTATTGATCAAGATATACATTTGATATCACTTTTCTTCTGCCCAGATGACTTTGACATCTCCTGTAGAACGTGTCTGCTAGAGATAAATTTTTCCGGCTATTTTATGTCTGAAATAGTATTTATTTCAGCTTTGTTTTTGAAAAAGAATTTTGCTGAGTATAGTACTCTGGATTAACATTTCTTTGTACTTCAATGATGTTCATTCACTGTTTCATGACTTGACTTGCTTCTTAAGGAAATCTGTGGTTGCCATTCTTTGTTTCTGTGTAATTTTGTTTTCTTCTGGCTTCTTTTAAGATGTTTTCTTTATATTCTACTTTAAGACATTTGATTATGATATGCTTTGGTGTAGGTTTTATTTTATGTTTCTTCGGCTTGAGGTCACAAAGCTTCTTGTGCTTTATTCATAGTTTTTATCAAATTTGGAAGATTTAGGCCATTATTTTCTCAAATACATATTTTTTTCTGTTTTTCATCTTCCCCCACCCCAAGTTTCCATTTGCTTATACAATATGTGACTTGAAATTTACTCACAGATACTACATTTTTCCATTTTTTTCCATGTTTTGTCTTGAATAGTTCTTCTGTGTCTTCAAGTTCACAATTTTTTCTTCTTCAATGTTTAATCAATAATTAAATCTATTGAGTGTATTTTTCATTTTATAGATTTTGCTTTTAGGTGTGAAAGTTTAATTCGAGATTTTTCTTCTCTGTTTTATGTTACTTCTTAACACTGTGAGTCCTTTTCTAGCTTCTGAGCTTCTGAATCTATGGATAAAGTTATAATAAATTTGATTGAACTTTTCTATGACATCTATCATCTATGTTAATACTTGAGAGGTTTTTATTGATTGATCTATTTTCTCTTTATTGGTAATATTTCCTGCCTTTTTGCATGCCTGAAAAATTTTTTATTTGATTTTAAACATTGTATATTTTACCTTGTTGGGGCTAGATGTCTTTATATATCTGTATAAATATAATATAAATAAATAAATAGATGTAATATAAATAAATAAATATAATATAAATAAATAAATAGAAATATAATATAAATAAATAGATGTCTTTATATTTCTGTATAATCTTGAACATTATCCAGAATCACATGAAGTCCCCCGGAAACACTTTGATCTTTTCCAACCTTGTACTTAACTTTTATAAAGTAAGACTAGAGAACATTTTGCATACCCTTAATTTTTTCTCAATACTCAGGTAAAACTGTTATAAGTACTTTACCTAATGCCTCAGAAATTCTGAAGCTCTGCCTGTCTGAGATTAGAATAGTAACTTTTCTGGTCCCTTGAGTCTTTGGAGATTATTCCATCTATATATTTGTGTGTGGTTCTTTTTTCATCCTAGATTATTTCCTCATATTGCCAATGCTGATCAGTACTCAGCAGAACATTCAGTCTCTAGAGTTCTCTCTCTTAATTAACTCTTTCCTATCTTTTCCTCTGCCCTGTTAACCATAACTGTCTTGGCTCCCCTGGACTTCTAGCTCCATCTCCTCTACCCAGAGGGATGGCTGGTTACATGTGAGTTTCTCCTTACTGCACAGTCTCTTACTGGAAACTCTCTCAAGGTAACACATTGGAGTAATTGAATGGCTCATCTCATTTTTTCTCATCTCTCAGGGTTTATGCATCCTGCTTGCCTGATGTCCAAATTCTTAATGATTCTAATTTAATTGTGTGTTGTTGTTTTTAGTGGTTGCAGGCAGTGGGATAAAACCAGTCACTGTTCATCAAATATGACTAAAAAAAGAAATCTTCCTTATTTATGTTCAACAACAACAACAAATCTTTTAACCAAATTGCTTACTTTTTATCCAAGTTGCAGGACACTGGTCATAACAAATTTGGAAGGATAAATAGACTTGTAGATAAAATAATAACAGAGAAATGAATCTTGCCATCCCAATACCAGGAGAGGGGTAAAAAGGAAAAAAAAAGGCTGAGTCATAGCTGAGGCATATTCTGTCAGTCTGAAGACAAAAAGACCCTACTTAGTAACATCTTTCTTTTTCAGTCTACATTCACTGATCAATTTTCTATGAAAATGTTTTTACATAACTTTATCATGTCTTTTTTGCTAGTCTAGGCATTTGGAAGTATGTCCATTGAGCTCCCACATAAGAGACATGCCTACCAAGAAAGAGTTAAAAAGGGAAAGTAAGAGGGAAGAGGACCAACTGAATTATGAGGGAAAATTAATATTTTTGGAAAGCCTTGAATCATTTTAAGGTCTCATTGCCACTTTTGTTTTGAAATCTATTTCCAATGAGATGGTATCTACGTGATAAGAAGTAGATGTATTTTAAGAAGAGACCCAGTTGAGGATGGGTGGAAACAAGTATTTGTAAAGCAAAATATAATCAGTAAAAACCCAAAACACCAACGTGGAAAATTATTTAAATTATTTAAATTAAACGGCTGGAGGTCTAAGCATGTATTATAAGTAAAGCCTTGCATAGTGACACACATTTTCTTAAAAAACAGTAATATTAAGGACTTTGCTAAAAATGTCACATCTGTCTTACAGAAAGTACAACATAAAAACAACAGGATTTACAGAATCATTTCAAAATAAACACTGTACCAACCTAATGGAAAAACATCTGTGCTGGTTAGCTTATTACAGCAGTTTGTCATAATAGTTTATAGATAAGTATGCATGTTTTGCTTATATTTAGTACTGGAAACTTCTACGTATAAGTCTGTGGTTCAAGACAGGAAATGTGTTTTGATTGATTATTCTGAAAAGAAATCGATAGGCCAAATGTTCAAACCATAAAAACACTAGGAGATATTAATAAAGGTTGAAAAAAATGAACTGCACTTTGGAACAATTCACAGAAATGGTGATGATTGCACCTCTAAATCTTGTACTTGTTTACCAAAGTTGAGACAGAAAAATTTCAGTAAAACTAGTATGTAGAGTGAGATGAGAATTCCTTCATATAGGTAAATGAGTGACAGTACACAACATGACAGTTGAGGAAATATAATCCTTACTCCCCTCTTCCCCTCAAGAGAAGATTTCCTCTGGAAGAAGCAGATACCAGCAAAAAATTCAAGAAATCAGAAATGTATTATGACTATAATGAAATGCATTTACAGGTCCTGGTGTCTTAATGAAACTATTAAAAATAAACACATGCAAACAGACACTCAAAATCATATAGCTGACTCTAGAAATACTTTCTAAGTTGAAAATCTGCTGCAGGGGTCCTCAAACTTTTTAAACAGGGTGCCAATTCCCTGTCCCTTAGACCATTGGAGGGCTGGACTATGGTTTAAAAAAAAATCTAGGAACAAATTCCTATGCACACTGCACATATCTTATTTTGAAATAAAAAAAACTAAAAACAGGAACAAATACAATCAGTGGGCTGAAGTTTGAGGACCCCTGGTAGCATCACAATTCACAATTGTAAAGATGTGCAAACAATCTGAGTGTTCATCAGTACATGTGTAGATTAACAAAACATGGTAGACATATACCATGGAGCACTATTCAGCCATGAAAACAATGGAGATCTAGTATCTTTTGTAACAACCTGGATGGAACTGGAGACCATTCTTCTAAGTGAAGTATTGCAAAAATGGAAAAACAACCACCACATGTACTCAGGACTATACTGGGACTAGTTGATTAACTCTTACATGCACAGATAGAAGCAAAACTCAATGGAAATCCAGTAAGTGTGTGGGTGAAGGAGGGATGAGTAAACTCACCCCAACTGGCACAATGCACACCTTCTGGGTTAGTGGGATTCCTTTAACTTTGACTTAAAATGTACAAAAGCAAATTATATAACCAAAACATGTGTGCCTCTATAATATGCTGAAATTTAAAAAAGTGAAAAACAGTTCAAAGTCCGAATTGCTAAATATTAAGATGTATTTTAAAGCTATGACAAGATAGTGTAGTATTGGAGCAGTGGAATAGAGGAATATATATAAAGGAATAGATCAGAGATGATAGAACAGATCTGGGTATTAGCTTGATTTAAAGCAAAAGTGCTGTAGCAATGTGAACCTTGATCAACATGTCTCAAGGCAGATGTCAATATAAGAATAATTAAAAAATAGAGTTTCTAACAACTACTAGAGGAAAATAACATCATTAGGGGGTAGCAAGGACTTCTTAAATCACAGATAAAATGTAATGGCATTGAGAAGATATAATCATATATTTGACAAAAAACTTATTTCCTTCATTAATTTTTCTACAAATCGATAAGAAAAAGACAACTTAATTTTGTAATGGGCATAAACATAAATAGATACTCACAAAAATTTCTATATAAAATATATATGTGAAAGGTGCTCAGCATCATTATTTATAAAAAAAATATAATGAGATACTACTGTAATGCCATCAGAATGCCACCATTTTTTTTAAAAAAAGAATATTCTTAGTGATTGGCAATAGTGAAAAGTATTTCACACACTGCTTTAAGCACTTGTAAAAATGGATTGCAACATCTGTTAAAGCTAAATTTACATGTATCCTGTGACCTACCAGTTTCGCTCCTAGATGTATCCAATAGAAATGATTACTTGTTTGCACCAACATTCAAGACAATTCATGTCAGCATGACTGAGAATGAATCATCAAAATGATAATCGGTGAACCATGATGTAATTCATAAACGAGATACAATATCATGTCGAAAAATAATAAATTCTGGATGCCTAAGAACAATAAATTTTGTCAATAAAGTTTAACAATAAAATCCACACACAAAATTTCTTACCTTAGTTACTGGTGGTGGTAATGACCTGGGGAATGAGTGTTATACATAGTTGATCCTTGAACAACGCGGGAATTAGGGACATCTGACTGCCACACAACCAAAAATTTGCATATAGCTTTTGACCACACTAAACTTAACTATTAATAGCCCCTGTTGACCATCACACCTTATCTATAACATAAAAATAGGTGATTGACATTTTTTAAAAACAGTCTCACTCTGTGACCTTGGGTAGAGCGCAATGGTATCCTAGCTCACAGCAGCCTCAAACTCTTGGGCTTAAGCAATCCTCTTGCCTCAGCCTCCCAATTAGCTGGAACTACAGATGCTCACCACTACCCCCCGCTAGTTTTTCTATTTTATGGGGTCTCACTCTCACCCTGGGTAGAGTGTGATGATATCATAGCTCATTTCAACCCTAAACTCCTGGACTCAAGCAATCTTCTTATCTCATCCTCCCTAGTAACTAGGACTACAGGAGCTGGCCATAATGCCTCTATTTTTAGTAGAGACAGGGGTCTCTCTTTTTCTCAGGTTGGTCTTAAACTCCTGAGCTTGAGGGGTGCATAGTCACGGTCTCCGAGAGTGCTAGGATTAAAGATGTGAGTCACTGCGCCTGGCCTAAAATGTATTTTTTATGTTATATGCATCATATACTGTATTCTTATAATAAAGTGAGCTAGAGAAAAGAAAATGTTATTAAGAAAATCATAAGGAAGAGAAAATACATGTATTATTAAGTAGAAGTGGATCATCATAAGGTTTTCCATCCTCATCATCATGTTGAACAGGCTGAGAAGGAGAGAGGTAGTTGGTTTGCTGTCTCAGAGCTGTCAGCGTCTAAGGAAACACCTCCAATAAGTGAATCTGTGCAGTCAAATCCATATTGTTCAAGGCTAAATGTAATTTAGTCTGGGTGTGTTTATATAGGCACAATTGCTTGGTAAGAATTTGTACAGCTGTGCATTGAAGATTTGTGCCCTTCAGACTACGCATGCATGTTATGCTTCAACAAAAATGTAGAACATGGAAAATACAGTTCTGACACTTGCCAAAAAAGTACTTTTGAAAATAAATTTTGGATTTTTTTAAAGCAGGATAGTGAAACAATGTTTCACATTTAGTTCTTATGGAGAAGGATCCTTTTGTGTACTCTGTTTATATTTTTGCCTTAAGAGCTCATTTGAGAAATCACCGTAATTTATAAGTTAGCGGATCTTGTATCATATACATATGTCCATTTTAGTTTTATGGTGGCAAAATAAATCAAATCCCATATTTGAGAAAGTCAAGCACACCTCAGGGGAAGCAATAACAACTAAATTATGGCTTCATTAATTAATGGATTTCTCAAGATAATGTATTTATATCCTGGGGAGAAATTATTCACCCTGGAATTTTTTTATGTCTTGCTAGTATAACTGGATTGTAATTAAAGTCCCATTAAGTTTTTCAATCCTTCTTAAAATACTCTCTATAGGCTCAGTGCCTGTGGCTCACGCGGCTAAGGCGCCAGCCACATACACCTGAGGTGGTGGGTTTGAATCCAGCCTGGGCCTGCCAAACAACAATGACGGCCGCAACCATAAAATAGCAGGGTGTTGTGGCAGGCACTTGTAGTCCCAGCTACTTGGGAGGCGGAGGCAGGAGAATCATTTGAACCCAGGAGTTGGAGGCTGCTGTGAGCTGTGATGCCACAGCATTCTACCCCAGGTGACAGCTTGAGACTCTGTCTCAAAAAAAAAAAAAAAAAAAAAAAAAAATAAAAAAACAAATGTCTACCAATCAAATTTGGTAACAAAAACAGGTTGTTTTTTGATTATATTTCACATTGGCT